>PVIA01008564.1:0-70329 GCA_004024845.1 Tonatia bakeri | reverse complement strand
TAAGTGGACACAATTTCTTCCTATCCTCTTAGAAAACCTTTCTAAGTAGAATACATATTTTATTCTGTTTTTTATTTTTATTTTTCCTTCTGATATGATTTTAAATTAATCTTCTTGAAATGGGATTTCTTTTTTTTCCCATAAAAGTTGCTAGGTCAAAAACTTGCAATAGTTCCATTTGGTCTGACAAGAGTACAGTCTACAGTCATTGTTTGATTAATTAACACATTTATCCATCCTTCTACTAAACAAGCATTTGATAAATATCCCCTATTAACTCCTATAGTATTAAGCATGATAGTCAGTCCCAGAGATAGCAAGTTGAACAAAACTTGTTATTAAACTTCAGGAGTCGACAATAGAACAGTCAAGGCATATATAGTCAGTTATCCTTATTTGCAGTAATTATGCCCTATAAAGTCACTATAAACACTCAATTAGCACATATAGGATTAGGTTCCTGAGAGCCTCTCATTGATCTCGCCAACTGCAAAATGAATAAACTGGATTTATCATGTGTTTCTGCCTAAGACACCATGTATATGTATTGTTGATTTATTAAGATGAGACTTATAGTCAACAGCATCATAACACAGGCCTTAAAAAATGTATCTAACATATATGTTATCTCCATAAAGTACAACAGAGCCTTCTTACACTTAGGAGCAACAAACAGCCATCCACACTACATTTGGGGTCCATTTTAAACAGCTAAGTCACCAAATCAAAGCACAGACATGTTTAATAAATATGGTAGCAAATGTCGTCAAAAAGTACACTTGTTTAGAGTAAGAAAGCAGGAACAAGAAAGCAGAATGTTGTCTTGTTTTACCTCCAGTGGGAACACTTGCATGGAGTGACTCAAATTTTTTTGTCACTTTGCACATGTCTGCATATGACTGTGAAAGTGCCGTGATTATTGGCACTTTAGATAAATGTTAGCAGATGCAGAATCTATAAATAATGAGGATCGACTGTATGAGAACAAACAGGGAAAAAAGTGTTACATCATTAACAGTTCAATGCCTGCAGGGAAATGAAGACCAGGAGAAGTTAACTGGGTGTTGGAAAACATTCCAAACAATGGATGATGAACAAATGATGAGTGAGAAAGTGTTTACTGCTTTCTGTCTATGAGACAAAAGACTACGAAGTCAAAGAAAAAAACATATTAAGATCATAACATGATGCTAAGTGGATTCAGGAAGAACAGTAGTGTGGTGATCTTGGGTCTGCTGCTCAAAGTGCAGGGTTAGAAGGGGTGGCTGGAGGGGACAGTAGCAGCCAGACAATGAGGGATCTTAATGTCTGTCTTAATTGCTTGAAATATTTTTACGTGATTACAAGAAGCCATGGACATGCTTTAAATGAGTGTATGGCATGAATGGGACCTGATAGTACTGCCTTAGTATCTTGTGGGAAGTGTTAAATATTTGAAAAATGTGTCTTAAAATGTTTTACTATGATCTGTCCAAATCATGTTTTATGTATTAACAGAAGACAAGTTTTATTTTGTTTATGAAAGAAAAAATATTCTGTTGATAGCTAACTGAAATTAAATCATTTTTAATTTATTTTTTAATGCTCACCTGAGGATATTTTTTCATTGCTTCCAGACAGAAGAGGAGAGAGAGGAGGGGAGAGAGAGAAACATGAGAGAGAGATGTATCAAGTCCTTGTGGGGTATTCCTCAAACAGGCTTATGCTCTGTGGTAGACAATACTGAAACTTCCTTCTTATGTGCCCCATACCAGCTTGTCCCTAACCATATTATAGCAGTCATCACACTGCATTCAAACTACCTTAGCATAGAGCTAACTAATTCTTGGTGGTGGATATTATTTTATTCACCACTGTGGGCCCAAGTTCTAGTACATGTCTTTCATATGGCAGGTGTTCAATAAATTGGTAAATGAGAGAATGAAACATTAAGCCAGCCTCAGTGCTTAGTTTCAACATTCTTGCTCTCCATAAGGAAAGATGCTTTTTTTCAGAATCAAGTTTTACATCTAAAAAATTCAACAGTCAGCATAATTTTGGAAAACAATGCTTGTTGGTTGTGAGCCATCTTATTTAAAGTGTTCTCATTTATATGTGTTTGATAATTGGATAATATGCAAGTAACCATGAAATTGAACAGATGCATTAAAAAAAGAAGCTAAAGACCAGGTGTATGTTATATTTAAGAAAGATGATATGGTTTTTAAGAAGTTTCTTTACTGAATTTTTACATAAGTAACCTAGCAGCAATTACTTTTACCTGATACCTGCCGTTTCTGTGACAAGACCGGCTTCAATGGAAGAAGCTGCTGTACAGAGGCACTTATCATCGCAACTGTCATGTTGCCTTTTTGCCAGGGGTTTTACATCCATCCCCCCACAAAGCCAACCCAGAAACCCCACTGTGGCTCATTCCTTATGCTCTGTGCATTGCTCCTCTGACATTCTGAGCAAGATCAATCAATCAATTCCTTCCACTAGGAACTGAGTGGTCATGACAAGGAGCTTAGCCCTGTTCTAGAAAACCAATTGAGCTTGACCAAAAGGAGCAGCAATTTATTTTCAACCAGGGAGGCTCAGTCTCCACAGGGTTTTAACTATCAGATACCATAGAGTCCTGGAGCACCTCTACAGAGCCAAGAAGGGAAGGGTAAAGGAAGATCAATGTGTTCATTTTCAATAAATCACTAGATTAATTCATGTGGGATTCTGCAGCTGTAGGTGGAAAGTAAAAGGAGATCATTATTTGTATTTACAAGTACAAAAGCAAAATCAATTTTTTAAAATAAATCAAGGTTCAGGAAGACTGACTAATGGAAGCATAGATATATGGAGAACTGTATAAAGTTTTGGATTAGAGAAATTTCTCACCAATCCTTGTCAATGAACTCCGTATTTCTGAATTCAGTCTAGATACTGTGTTCAATACATTTTATACTATTAGTAATTCATTTAAAAAATGATTTGCTCTGCAGACGGTATAAAAGAAACCAGTCTCACCAAGATTTTTAAAGTACTCTCTTTTTTACCTGTAACATCAATACAAAGTAATAAAACCTTCTGTTACTATGGTCTTGGGTTGTATACATGCAATTGCAATTATACTCAGCACATGCAGTAATATTACTTGGGCTTAATAGCTTCCTTAGGCAAAAGAATATTATGTATGAATATTAAATTTTCCAAGAAAAATTTTGAAACAGGCATAGTACTAATTCTAATGGTTTACAATCCTATAGTGTGTTAGAACAATTTCTATAAATGGGTATCTCTAGGTAGATACAAAAATATTCCTAGATAGTTGATTAGGAAGAAATATTTAGCCTCCTGAACTTATTTCCTATGGTTTCTCAAAATTAGTTTGAACACAGTTTTCTTTAAAGTACTAAATATCAACTATGCATATCAAAATTTGCTCTGTCATTTGTATGGAAGCAAAAATATAGCAAAAGTAGTAAATAGAATAAGATAATGATTATACAACTGCTATATAGCCATTAGTGTGATGTTGAAATGGTTAAGAAAATTTGTGAGACTTCATATGAACTTGGAGAACATCTTTTAGTATCAATAGAGGAAAATTGATAGTACATTTTACAGTATGATAATGGTATGAACCAAGATACATAGGTGGGAACAAATAACACATGTTTCTTTAGGAGTGTGTTTGGAATTCCAGAAGCTTTTAAAAAAAATAGCTGAAATCAAAATAATTGGGCTGACTGTTAAAAGATGTATCTTTGGGTTTCAACCCAGACCTCTTTGGTGTGAATCCAAAGAATCTCTGGTGCTCATCATGCACACCATGATCTGAGATGCACCACATGTGGGTAGAGTTTAGCCAGACTTAAAACCCACTGTCAGTATACATCAGTCAGTACTTGCACTCCCCTCCTAAACATGATGAAAATATTCATGGAAAAGATCACCTTCTCTTCTTGGGGAAAGACAGTATATCCAAGCAGTTAAAAGCAAAAGTTTTGGAATCCATCTGACCTCCATGTGAATCCAAACACAAGTTGCCTCAGCTCTCACAAAGCTTTGATTAAAAAGAAACATCCATTTCATTAGACTGTTTTGAAGTCAGGGGTCATATCTGGTTGGTTTATAGTTTCTCAGAACCTCACATGATAAATTATTGGTGTATGCAGAAGGTGATGGTGTATATTATTAATTAAGATAATGCGAATCTAAAAGGATATATGTACAAAACACTGAAATCAGGAAATGATTACATTATAATAGAAAGTCAGCCATTCATTTTGTAAGCATTTATTTAGACTTTCTGTCCCTTACTTAAGTCCTGAGGATTTAAGGATAAAAAAAAGACAAAAACCTTTACCTCAAAGTCTTACTCTTTTATGAAGTGAAAGGCAAATAAATGGATAATTGTGTTAAATTGTGATAGAGAAAAAGAGCACAGAATGACATGAAAGAAACTTCTAGATAGGTGGAGTAGTTAGATGAATTCCAGAACAGAGCAGACTTCTCTGAGGACACGACATCTGTGTTTGCTTCTTGGGGTTGCTATAACATGTTATCACAAACCGGTGACATGAAATCACAGAAGTTGACTGTCTCTGTTCTGGAAGCAAGAAGTCCAAAGTCAAGGTGTTGGCAGGGCCATGTGCCTCTAAAGGCTCTAGGGAAGAATCCTTCCTAGTGTCTTCCTTTCTTTGATTGTCTCAGATCAAATCTTGAAAATTTTTATCTTGTAGCTGCATAACTCCAGTATGTGTTTGCATCTTCAGGTGTCCTGCTTTCATATGTGTACCTCTGTATGTTGTCTTCTTATCACACCACCTGTTGTTGGAGTTAGCTTCCCCCAACACTGCAAACTTATTATGACTAATTACATCTCAATTAATTGCATCTGCAAAGATCCTACATCTAAGTAAGGCCACATTCTATGATTAGGGGAGCCACTATTTAACTGACTAAATATGTAAACAAGAATTGTGAACTATAAGTGAAGGTTAATTTTACCAAGCAGGTAGAAAATAACTGACACATGATGCATACCTCATTGTTGTTAGTGGCCTGGCCTCACCCATACAAAAATTGTAGGCAGAGAACCACTTTTGCTATCTGGGCTCACTGTTTATCTTCTGCAGCTGCTGGCTGCTCCAGGCTTGCCAATCCACCCTGGAAATGGGAGGTCAGGTCTTGTGTGGATACCAGTAACCCTTCTGATCTTCTTGCCTGACTGGTTTGGGAAAATCGGTTTTCTTTCTAGATTCATGATTCCTTTCTTATAGAGGCTAAGATCGTGGTTGTAATTCCTCTCTAGGATAGAAGAGAGCTGACTTTGGTTTAGCAGATAGAGATCTTTTCACCGTGTTAGCCAGCCTGTTTGTGTCTATGCCTCTTCAAAACCAGGAATAACAAGGGTGATACCAGTCTCCTCTTTTCACCTCTAATAGCAGCATTCAAGATAAAGAGCAGAGTGGGGACTTTATGAAGGTAAAAACAGAAATTATAGTGTTTTATTAAAAATGACAGTGTGGGCTTCTGTTGCTTTTGCTGCCTACTCAATCTTTTCAGCAGAAACAGCCAATACTTTTTCTCCCTTATTTCCAGAAAATAATTCATAAAATAGGTTTATTTGTTTTCCCAATTTAATAGCACAAGAGACCAAAGGTTACATATACAATGTGTAGGCTCTACTTAAAGAAACCCCCTTTGATCATGAGTGTTTTGCCCAAAGATTTGCTTGGGATTACTATATTTTTCTGCCACTTGAACCTAAATTGTTAAGCATAAAAAGCTACCACCTACACCTTTCTGGAAAAACCAATATTGCCTTTCTCATTGCCCTCATTCTTCAAGTTAATGGTGTCATTGCAGGGAAAGTGGCTTCTAACCTATTAGCCACCTGTTCCACTGGAGGAAAGTGACAGGACCACAGTCAGAGTTTGTGTGCAAGTACAGCACCTATGAGAAGAAAAAAAATCTCAGGAAATATTCTGTGCATTGTTTTATTAAATACTTTATAAATTTATTTCAATATAGTCTTTTTTATTTAGACTAACCTATTCTCATTCCTGAGTTATCAATAACCATGGACTAAACCAAGCAGGGAGAAAGTAAAAAAAATGTATTCACTTGTGGTAGAGCTAGTATACAGGCAGTAAATAACAGCTGGTTTATCTGAATATAAAACAGGATTAAATCAACCAACTTGGTGAAACAGAATTTTAAGTGGAACATTCTTCAAATGATATACTAAATTTGCTTCCAGCAAGAGTGCCCATACTTATTTATTTTTAAATGAATATCATCATATTCTCATATTTGTATGCATTTTGGAGCAGGTACTTGCTGTACATTTAAACAAACACTTTAATGTAAGAGTGTTGTGAATTTATTAATATATTTTTGTTAAAGATTAGTTATACCTCTTTGAAAATAATTAAATATTAAATACACCTATAGAACAAAAAAATGTAACTGCTGCTGAACCAGTAACTAGAAGCAAGAAAGGTGGCATGATGTTCCAGTAAAAAGTGTTCATGGAGAAGAGTGATCGAGAGCAGGCGAGAATTCTGCCACTGAGCCACCAGTGTTCACGTACACGGTGGTGGAAGGAGACTTGACTTGCAGTGGTGAACACCCAAAGCGATGTACAAATGACGTGTTGTGAAGTTGTGAACTTGAAACCCTATAGTTTTGTTAACCAGTTCTCCCCAATATAGTCAATAAAAAAAGAAAAAATGATCAATGGGTATAAATTAAACATGAAACATTACATTTCTGTATGATAAAGATTGTTACATTATCTCTTAGTATTTCAGTGGAGGGAAGATTTCATATTCTTATATGAGATTTAAGAACTTGAGGATGTATACTTTCTGTAAATGTAAAAGTTATTTCATTTTCACTATAATTATATAATATAGCCATTTCACCTATTCATTAGTTCTCATTTTAATGAGAAAACACACACTGTTTTCAAAAGCAAAATGACTTAAAATAAAGATCATGGGCCTCCGATACTAACTAGCTCAGGAGGCTATATGAGATATTGCAACTTGTCTTTGCTTCACTTGTTGAGAGGCAGTATAGTATGTAAGAGTGTTGGCCCTGGCTTTATATCTGCCCTTAATTAAATGGGTGACTTTAATTAAGTTAGTATTTCTTTACTTAGGTTCTCCATTTTTAGCCAGGAGGAATTTTCTTCCCCACCTATAGGACTGTTGTGATAATGAAAATACCTGCATGTGTACAGTGC
Source organism: Tonatia bakeri (assembly GCA_004024845.1). Classification (NCBI taxonomy): domain Eukaryota; kingdom Metazoa; phylum Chordata; class Mammalia; order Chiroptera; family Phyllostomidae; genus Tonatia; species Tonatia bakeri. The sequence continues at coordinate 63,098 of PVIA01008564.1, read as the reverse complement.
TTAGAACAACAGCTGGTCGTAAGTAATTAGGACATGTTGGCAATTATTATTATCTACGAATGGATATATTTTGGTGGATATACCTCAACAGCTCTGAACTGTTGAGATAATTAAATGAAATAATGTGTATAAAAACCTTTTATGACTTAAACTGATAAAATGCTAATTTATCACTAAGAAACTGACAGATATGTGCCCTCTATCTCCAATGTTGTCATGAATCATATGAGTGCAGGAATCTTTCTAATCTGTTGGTCTTGTCTTTAGAGAACCTGGAGCTGCTTTGAGTATGCACACAAAATCATTTAACTGAAAGTAAAGGGTTATCTAAGTGTAAGTTATTCTTATAACTTGCAGTAATAGCTTGTATATTTATGTTTTTATTAAATCTTTTTTTAATTGTTATTCTATTACAGTTGTCACAATTTCCCCCTTTGCCCTCCTCCACCCATCCCACCCCTCACTCTCACTGTCAGTTCTCACACTGTTGTTCATGTCCTTGGGTTATTCATAGATGTTCTTTGTCTAGTTAGTCCCTTCCTCTTCTTTCATCCATTATTCCCCGCCCTCCTCCCTTCTGGCAGCTCTCAGTCTGTTCCTTGTTCCCATGTCACTGGTTCTATTTTGCTCATTTGTTTGTTTTGTTGATTAAGTTCCACTTACAGGTGAGATCACATGATATTTCACCAACTGGCATATTTCACTTAGCATAATGTTCTCCAGTTCCATTCATGCTGTGGGAAAGGTAGAAGTTCCTTCTTTCTTTGTACTGCATAGTATTCCATTGTGTAAATGCATCATAGTTTTTTAAAAATCCATAATATTATACTGTGTTATGGATGGGACAGATATTGATTGCCACATTTTTAGGAGAAAAAACTAAGAAATTGAGACATCAGAAAGTTGTTCAAAGTTATTCAAACACTTTGTAGTATATCTGGAATTTAATGCAAGTTCCCCAAATTCAAGGTCATGAAGTAGCACATTTAGAAAGCAAAGTATTGTCACTATTATATTTAAAGCAGCAGGGCCAATTGAATTTTCTTACACTATTTCAGTTATAGAGCTGAAAGGTAAGTGCTGACAGGATCAATTTCTATCAAACTGATAAATAAGAAAGATTTCCAGGATTGAAAAGGTGTTGCTGAAAGCTTTCAATGACACCTGATTTGTCTAATGGATCCTTGAAGATTATTTAACTCCTGGCATAGATAATATTTGAATAAGATTCTGGTAAAAATAAAATCTCTGTTCAACAAAGCCTACTTGCTCCAAATATTCCATCTTTACTATATCTTTGTTTTCTCTCCAAATTGAACATGTTCACATCTCTTCACCAACACTCCCTGCCTATACACAAACTTCTTACAAGTAGGCACTGATTCTTTTTTAAGGAATGAAGCAGATATAAATAAACAAATGCACGAATAACTGTTTCCTATGCAATTTTTTCTGTCACCTATTGTATCAGTTAAGAAGCACTGTCTTTTGCCTCAGCTGGTATGGCTTGGTGGATTGCATGCCAGCCTGCAAACCAAAGTGTTGCTGGTTCAATTCTCAGTTAGGGCACATGCCTGGGTTGTGACCCAGGTCCCCATTAGGGGATGTTTGATGTTTCTCTTCCTCTCATTCTCTCTCCCCTACCCTCTGTCTAAAAAAAAAGCAAATAAAATCTTTTTTTTAAAAGAAGCTTTGACTTTTATATGTTGTCACATATATTACAGGATAATTAAGGCTATTTCCAGATTGAAACTAATTGTTCTATTGAACATGATTTTTTTAATGAACTAAAGAAAAGTGACCACTTAAAAAGCTGCATGTTAATTACTACAGAGAACCAATTAAATTCCATTCTGTAATTTATATAGATATATACACATATTTATATGTGTATATGTATTATGTATATATATATACATATATATCAAATTAGCCCTTGCTTGTATGAGTTCATCTTTTTGTTGTTAATCTAAGTATTTGATTTAATTATGTAAATAAACTTGCTTGTTATTTCCTAAAGACCAAAAAAATGTCTTTTATGTAGAAGGTTCTTACTAGCCTTTTAAATATTTTTAAGTTCTAAAAAGGAAATTCTGGGCTTGATATAATGTTTATTCCTTGAGTAATTTGCATTGGGTAAGATTGTGAGAGTCCCTTAAAAGTATAAAGAAACAGATTTCTAGAGAGTTTAAACTTGTGATTTTTCTTCTATTATTGTCTGTGGTATATATAGTCTCAGGCACTTGGCTTCAGATAAGTCTTAGGCAGCCTTGGGAATTAGCTAGTGCCCATCTCTTTATGTCCTAAAGTCCCAGCTGTCAGATATAAGCCTAGGTTTAGAAGAAGACCAAATAAGTGATCTTTGCCTAAAGGAGAATGGTTTTAAGACAATAATAGAATGTTAGATTTATAGGAATTCATTTCAGATTTACAGGAATTTCAGATTTTATTTTTATGATGTATTTTAGACTGACATCTTCAGTGAAGAAACACAATTATGTAATAATCCATAAACAATTAATCTTGTTATTTTCCCAAGACTTTATGAAAATAGAAAATTCTGGATAAAAACACCCATTGCCAAATGGGTGAATGCATTGTCAAAAAAAGAAACAATGTAGCTTTTGATGTTTCCTGGCTTTTCTCTGAGGGCAGTTTGTGACAATGTGTGATAATACTTTAGCGATTTCCATAGGTTTATTAGAAAATGTGGACATTCTGGTCAAGATGGGGCCATAGACAGACACAGCTTACTTCTTTGCACAACCACATCAAAATTACAACTAAAATATGAAACTACCATCACTCAGAACCATCAGAAATCAAGTTGAATGGAAGTCTGACAACTACAGGATTAAAGAAAACACATCCATCCAGACTGATAGGAAGGGCACAGATGTGGAATGAGCTTCTCCCTCACACATGTGTGAAGGATACAAATTCAGGAGGGATCTCTTGGGAATAAGGTGTCCCAGACCAACATCAGGACTCCAGCCTAGGGTTCCAGTGCCAGGAAGATAATACCCTACAACTTCTGGCTGCAAAAACCAGCAGGGATTGAGTTGATGGAAGAAACTTCTGGAGCCCCAAGAAGTTCCTCTTAAAGAACCCACACATACACTCACCTATTCAGACACTCCTGAGCTCCAACACCAGGGTTGCAGCTTGGAAGGCACTAGTGGTATAAATAGAAAAACTGAAGTGTGGCATCAAGGTGAGCAGAAACCATTGTCCCTTTTCTAAACCTTCCCCACATAGAGCCGGTAGACTGATGCCATATCTGAGACTCCAAACTGGCTAACACTGTTTAACCTACCTTGGAGATCCCCAGAAACTTGGTCCCACCCAACTTTTGGGTCCACTCAAGCTGCTTTTCCTTGGCTCATGCTTCACATCTTCCTAAATCTTATCTAATAAACAATAGCTGGCCTCAGTGAGGCCAAGGCCTGGCACTAGCAGCAGCCAGCAGAGGTTCACATTTAGTCTTCTCCTGGGAATATCCATGCCCAGCATAATTTGTAGCCATCTGAGATTGCTCAGGCAGGCTGGCCCCAGGCAAAACACAGGTGGGGGCTGACCTTGGCCTGCACCACCCAAGAAACCCCAGGACCAGAGCACCCAGTATTCAGCTACAGACCATGTAGGATCACCACCACCTTGCCCCTGCACAGCTGATACCCCATAGAGGGTGGAGGTTGGTAGTAAATGGTCACAGCCAATCCTTCCAGCTCACTAATTTGGGTAAATCCTTACCATTGATCTGCCAATAGCAACCACAGCTCAACTACAAGAAGAGGGTGTATTCAACCTACATGAAAGGCACATCTTGAGTACCCAGCCTGGGTGATAGGAGAGGTTATGCTGCTGGACCCTACAGGTACCTATATTAAACCACACTATCAAGATACAGAGTCAAAGCAGCTCTACCTAATACATGGAAACTAACACAGGGAGGCTGCCAAAATTAGGGTACAAAGAAATGATCCAAATGAAAGGACAGATAAAACCTTCAGAAAAAGAACTAAACAAAATGAGACAAGCAATCTATCAGATGCAGAGTTCAAAACACTGATTATAAGGATGCTCAAGGAAATTAGTGAGGACCTCAATGGCATAAAAAAGATCCAGTCAGAAATGAGGAAAACATTATTTGAAATAAAGTACAATTTGCAGGGAAATAGCAGTAGAGTTGATGAAGCCGAGAGTCAAATTAAAAATGTGGAACCTAAGGAAGCAAAAAACAATCAATCAGAACAACAAGAAGAAAACAGAATCCAAAACAATGAGGATAGTGTAAGTAGTCTCTGAGACAACTTCAAGAGGCCCAACATTTGCATAATAGGGGTGCCAGAAGGATAAGAGAAAGAGTAAGACATTGAAAATCTATTTGAAAAAAATAATGAAAGAAAACTGTCCTAATCTGGTGAAGGAAATAGACATGCTAGTCCATGAAGCACAGACAGTCCCAAGCAAAATGGATGCAAATAGACCCACTCTAAGACACATCAAAATTAAAATGTCAAAAGTTAAAGAGAGAAACTTGCAAGCATCAAGAGAAAAGCAGTTAGTTACATACAGCAGAGTTCTCATAAGACTGTCAGTTGATTTCTCATAAAAAACTTTGCAGGCTATAAGGGACAGACAAGAAAAATTCAAAATCATGAAAAATGGGGACCTACAGCCAAGATTTCTCTACCCAGCAAAGCTATCATTTAAAATAGAAGGGCAGATAAGGAGCTTCCCAGAGAAGAAAAAACTAAAGCAGTTCATCATCACCAAACCATTATTGTATGAAAAGATAAAGGGACTCATTTAAGAAAAAGAAGTTCAAAACTGTGAACAATAAAATGGCAAAAAAATACAAATCTATCAACAATTGAATCTGAAAAACAAACTAAGTAAGCCCAAGGAACAGAGAAAGAATTGTGGATATAGCGAACATTTTGATGGCTGCCAGATGGAAGTGGGTTGTGGGGGAATGGAGAAAGAGGTGAAGGATTAATAAGTACAAATAGGTAGTTACAGAAACATTGTGAGGATGTAAAAGATAGTATAGGAAATGGAGTAGCCAAAAAACTTATTCACATGATTAATGGACATGAACAATGGTGGGGGGATGGCTTAAGGGAGTGGGGCTTGTTGGGTGTAGGGACAGCAAAGGGAAAACAATCAGGACAATTATAATAGCATAATCAATAAATATAATTAAAAACAAAAAAGAAAATGCTAGAGAAGCAGCAAACCACTCTCTGATTGTTCCCTGACCTTGCAGAGATTTCTATTATAGCAAATGTGTAGGAAAATTTACTAAAGGATCTTGTTACAAATGTTGGGACTCTTAAATGAAATGGTTGGGATGTTCAGAAATGCACTTACACTAGTTATTTTATTTATTTATTTTTAGAGAGGGAAAGGGAGGGAGAAAGAGAGGGAAACATCAATGAGTGGTTGCCTCTTGAGCGCTCCCTACTAGGGACCCAGCCAGCAGCACAGGCATGTGCCCTGACTGGGAATCGAACCAGTGACCCTTTGGTCCTCAGGCTGGCACTCAGTTCACTGAACCACACCACCCAGTGCTCTATATTAGTTATTTTAAACCTTAGTTTCATACATAGAGAAATTATTGTAATTTTTTATAAAATCACAAGCTGCTAAGAAGAAGTTGTTTTTTATTATAATATCTAATGTTTTATTTTGGATTTATCCAAATTAAAAAACAAAAACAGATTTATTGTTATATAATTTATATACAATATAATTAATCCAATTGAAGTATATGATTTAGTGATTTTTCATTTGTTTTTCTACTTTATTATTTTGATAATTTGTTCACAAAATTGAGTAATCATCAATAAAATGTAAATCTGGAACATTTTTGTGATCACAAATGCAAACATTCTCCATTCTCCCTACTGCCCATCCCCAGACAAACACCGATCTATATTTTCTGTTTCAGTTGATTTCCAACCATTCTCAAAAAATAAAAAGGATATAATATGTGATCTTTTTGTGACTAGCTTCTTTGACTTAGCATAAGATTTTCAAGTTCCAAACATTTTATGGCATGTGTCAAGATTCCATCCCTTTTTACTGCTCAATGTTTTACTATATCGATATACCTACCACATTTTATTTATTCATTCATCAGTTGATGGACATTTGAGTTGTTTCCACTTTTTGACTATTGTGAATAATGCTTTTGTGGACATTTATGTACATAAATTTGTGTGGATTTATATTCTCATTGCTCTTTGGGTTATACCTAGTGGTGGAATTACTGTATTGTATGGTAACTTAATGTTTAACATTTTGAAAAATGGCCAGTTTTCTAAAGTGACCACAACATTTTACATTCCACCCAGCAATGTATGAAAGGGTTAATTTCTCCACATCCTTGCCGACATATATTATTTGCTTTTTTGATTTTAGCCATGCTAGTGGATGTGAAGTGGTAACTCACTGTGGTTTTGATATTTATTTCCTTAATAACTAATGAGGTTGAAAATCTCTTCATGTGTCTATTGACAATTTGTATACCTTTGGGGTAATGTATATTCAAATAATTTTCCCAGTTTGTATTAGGTCACTTGGCTTTTATTATCTAGTTGTTAGTATCCTTTATATATTCTGGATAAAGTTTATTTATCACATATATGATTTGCAAATATATTCTTTCATGAAGTCCACTGGGTGGTCTTTTCATTTTATTGATGGTATCATTTGTAGAAAAAAGTTTTTCTTACTTTCTTAATCCTTCACCATGCTTCCAAATAAATTGCTTGCACTGAAATCCTTTTCTTTGGTAATGCTTTTGAAGGAATAGATCATAGTACTTCACATTTAAAAATACTGATAGGTGGGATACAAGATGGTGGCAGAGTAGTTGGCAGCTCCTTTCATCTGCTCTCAGACATGGACCAGATTTGCAGTCACAACACAGAGTGGAGAGCGAGTGGAGGAGTTTCCTCCTGTATAAGGTTCCTCAGGGGAAAGAAGAAAAGTCACAGATAAGGCCCTTTGCCAGATACTATGTGCAACACAGCTCCTCAGGCCCTGATCTACTAAAAACAACAGAGCAGAAAAAAATAGAGACAGGCACAAGAAGGCACTATCTTCTCTTCTGCATAGCTGTTTAACATTCATTTCATATCCTCCAGGTTTGGGAATAATATAGTACCAGGTTTTATAATATAGTTTATTTAAAATCTCATATATTGCTCTTCTCTTCTCTTACTCCATACTACCTTCTTCCTCCCTCTTCGTATTTTTGTTTTAAACTTTCTCTTTTGCTATGACTTGTTTCTATTCCTCACTCTTACTATTGCTCCCCACTCCAGCCACTCAAAACCATTTGTGATTGTCATTAGTCATCTAACATGCCTTTTTCCCATTCTTAAAATACCCTTACTCTCTCCACCTTTATCAATTGTTGCTTGTAGTTTGCGGATAAGGAGGTTATTATTACAGTTCTTCAATTTTATTTCTAGAAAGTCACTATCTTTGTATTTCAAATCTCAAATTTCACAATTCCCCTCTCCTACTCCATTTAGCCTTCTTCCTGCCCTTTCCTCCTTTTGTTTTGAATGTTATTTTTTTCCTGCCCTAGCCAGGTTTTCATTTCACAATCTTAATATTCCTTCTCCCTCTGTCCCTTCAAAAGAACTTCCCTTTCCTCTAAACATCTATTAATCTCTTCTTTCTTTCATTTTCCCCCTCTTATTCCCATCTCACCTGTATAAATCTCAGCTCATTGGTTGTTGGTATTGCTGTGAGGGATATTTTTCTACAATTAGGTCCATATTATTTTATACACACACATTCTTTAAATTGTGGTTTTGACCTAACACTATATACTTCCCTTCTCTTACTCCATTCCACCTTCCCTCCTCCCTTTGTGATTTATGAAGTAAATTTTACTTTCTTTCGCTTTTTGTCTTGTCTTTATTTTCTACTTTTATTAGTGCCCCTCCCTCTATGCTTGCGAAATCTCTTTCTTTCAGTTAGTCATCTCATACTCATTTTTCCTTTCTTATGATAGTCATTCTCTTTATACTTTATTAATATTGGCTCATTTGCTGTTAATAGTGTAATTGGGGTGGGGGTTATTTTTGAGGGTGTTGGCCTGTTTCCTGGGCTTTTTGGTCATTTTATGGCAACTCCTGTACAAAGTATACATTACATGGTGGGTGGAGTGACTCTCAGTCAGTTAGCCAGTTGGAAGGAAGAACCCACCAAGGAATAATTCAAAAATAACCAAAAATGAACTACAACTAGACATCCCACATAAATGGCATAAAGGGCATCCCAAGAGCACCAAGCTCAAGTGATCAAAGGGACTGCACCACTGAGCCTCACAGGTCTACTACCACAGAAGACCACAAAACAAAGATAGGGAGTCAAAGCAGATCAGTCTTGCATGGAGAAACAAACAAGAATCACCACCTAAACTGGAGAGACATAGAAACAACACCCAACCAACAGGAAAGGAATAATTCCCAGAAAGATTGCTAAATGAAATTGCAGCAACAAAACTATCAAACATCAAGTTCAAAATAATGCTCATAAGGATGCTCATGGAGCTCTGTGAGAACTTCAAAGAACTCCAGGGAAGTTTCAAGGAACTTACTGTGAACTACACCAGCCTGAAAAAGGATATAAAAACTATCAATAAGAGCCAGGCAGAAATGAAAAATATAATATGTGATATGAAGAACAAAGTAGAAGGAATTAAAAATAGCTTAGGTGATTCAGAGGAATCAAATCAGTGAGCTGGGGGACAGGGTAGGAAAAAAATTCCCAGACAGTGCAACAAAATGAAAAAAGACAAAAGAATGAAGAGGGGCTAAGGGAGCTGCAGGACAATGCGAAATGTAATATCTGTGTAATATAGTTATCAGAAAGAGAAGAAAAATAGCAAGGGATAGAAAACCTGTTTGAAAAGTAATGACAGAAAACTTCCCTAACTTGATGAGAGAAAAAGTCACACTAGTGACCCCCATCAAGATGAACCCAAAGAGGCCCATTCCAAGACACACCATAATTATAATGGCAAAATTCAAAGACAAAAAGAGAATCTTAAAGGCAGCAAGGGAGAAAAAGCTAGAAATATACAAGGGAGCCTCGATCGATAAGGCTATCTGCTGATTACTCAACAGAAACTCTACAAGCCAGAAGGAAATAGCAAGAAATATTCCAAGTAATGAAGAGCAAAGGCCTTCAACCAACACTGTTTTGCTCAGCAAGGCTCTCATTTAAAATGGAAGGCAAAACAAGGAGTTTCCCAGACAAAAGAAGGCTAAAAGAATACATCACCACCAAAATAGCATTGCAAGACATGCTAAAAGGACTGCTTTAAGAAAATGAAGGAAAAGAGTGAGAGAGAGAGGAACACAGGTACAAAGAGGAAAAATGAAAATGAATAAATACTTATCAATAATAACTTTGCTTTTTTTCATATTGAACTTTGTTTTAATGGGTCTCAAAATTCTGTGGCATATTTTGGTCAAGTTGTTTACATTAAAAAGTACTGATTTTAAAAACAACTTGAAAACTTTCACACACACACACATACACAAAACAAATGGTCCACAAAACATTCTCATTTCCCTCTGAAGGTTTTATGATGCATTGTAATCATTAGCCAGTCCCTTACTATTAAACATATCTGGCCAATTGAGACAAACAGTTCTGAGACTGTTCTTCCACCACTGATTAAGACTGGGGTGGCAGGTGTTGGGTACACTGTTCATTTAGCCTCTGAGCTTTCTGGGCAGACTTAGTGATTTTGTCAGCTCCAGCTGCCTTCTTGTCCACTGCATTGATGACACCAACAGTAACTGTCTGTCTCATGTCACGAACAGCAAAGTGGCCCATAAGAGGATGGTCAGAGGAGCTCTTAACACACACGGGCTTGCCAAGAACCATATCAATGATGGCAGCATCACAAGATTTAAAAAAGACTTTGGACCATCTTCCAGCTTTTCCCCAGAATAATGATCAATTTTCTCCTTCAGCTCAGCAAATTTTCAAGCAATATGAGATGTGTAAGAATCCAAAACATGTGCATATGGGGCACTGACCTGGCCTGGATAGTTGAAGAAAACAACCTTAGCTGTGAAGCCAGCTGCTTCCAATGGTGAGTCATTTTTGCTGTCACCAGCCACATTGCTACAATGAATATCTTTGACAGACATGTACCTGACATTAAAGCTCACATTGTCCCCAGGTAGGGCTTCACTTGAGGCTTCATAGTGCAGTTCAACAGACTTTTCTTCAGTTGTAACACTGACTGGAGCAAAGGTGACCATCATGCCATGTTTGAGAATACCAATCTCCACTTGATCCAGAGGGACAGTACAAATACCACCAATTTTGTAGACATCCTGAAGGAACAGATGCAGGGGCTTTTCAACTGGATGAGTTGGTGGCAAAATGCAATCCAAAACTTCAAGCAGTGTGGTTCCACTGGCACTGCCATCTTTACGGGTGATTTTCCATCCCTTGAACCAAGGAACATTAGCACTTGTCTCCAACATGTTGTTGCCATGCCAACCAGAAATTGGCACAAATGGGTGTCAAGGTTGTATTCAATTTTCTTAATGTAGGTGCTGACTTCTTAACAATTTTCTTGTATCTCTTCTGGTTGTAGGGCGGCTCAGTGGAATCCATTTTGTTAACATCAACAATCGGCTGTTTCACACCCAATGTGAAAGCCAGAAGGGCATGCTCACAGTTTGTGCATTCATGGAGATACCTGCTTCAAATTCACTAATACCAGCAGCAACAATCAGGAAAGTACAATCAGCCTGAGATGTACCTGTAATCATGCTTTTGATAAAGTCTCTGTGTCCTGGGACATTATGATGGTCACATAATACTCACTGGTTTTGAATTTGCACAGAGATATATCAATGGTGGTACCATGCTCACATTCAACTTTCAGTTTATTAAACACCCAGGCATACTTGAAGGAGCACTTCCCCATCTCAGCAGCCTTCTTCTCAAAATTTTCAATGATTTTTTCTTGTTGTTGTTGTTGATCCCACTACATTTGTACATGAGATGGCCAGTAGTGGTACACTTGCTAGAATCCATAAGTTCAATAACCACAGTGTTGATGTGAGTCTTTTCCTTTCCCACTTTGGCTTTGATTTAGTGGTGGTTTTCACAACACCTGTGTTCTGGTGGTAAACCTGTTAGGAAAAAGATCAATAATAACTTTAAATACAAACAGATCAAATGTTCTAATCAAAAGACATAGAGTAGCTGAATGAACAATAAAACATGATCTGCATATATGCTGTCTACAGGAGACCCACTGCAGAACAAAAGACCTATACAGACTAAAATTGAAGGGTTGGAAGAATATTCCAAGCTAATGGACAGGAAAAAATGCCAGGGTAACAAAACTTATATCAGACAAAATAGATTTCAAAACAAAGGCCATAAAAAGAGACACAGAAGGACACTTCAAAATACTTAAGGGTAGAATCCATCAAGAAGATATAAACATTGTAAACATATGTGCACGTAACATAGGAGCCCTCAAATATACAAGGGAAATCCTGTAGGACTTCAAGAAAGATATAACAGCTGCACACTTATAATAGGGGGTTTTAACACCCCACTATCAACAATGGATAGATCTTCCAAGCAAAGGATCAACAAGGATATTGTGCCACCAAATGACACTCTATATCAAATGGACTTAACTGATAAATATAGAACTTTTCATCCAAAAGAAGCAAAATATACATTCTTTTCAAATGCACATGGAATATTTTCAAAGACAGACCACATGATAGGACACAAAACAAACCTCAACAAATTCAAGAAAATTGAAATTATATCAAGCATTTTCTTGGGTCACGATAGATTGAAATTAGAAACCAACCTCAAGGAAAAACTCAAAAACAGCCAAATTCATGTAGACTTAATAACACGTTATTAGACAGTGAATGGGTTAACAATGAGATGAAGGAAGAAATAAAAAGTATCTAGAAACAAATAAAAATGAACATACAACAAACCAGAACCTATGGGACACAGTGAAAGCAATCCTGAGATGGAAGTTCATAGCAATACATGTCTACCTAAAGACTGAAAATTTCAAATAAACAGCCTAACTCTACATCTTAAAGAATTAGGGAAATAACAACAAACACAGCTCAGAGTGAGGCAAAGGAAGGAAATAATCAAGATCAGAGAAAACTTAAATGACATAGAGACTAAAAGAACAATTCAAATGGTCAATAAATCTGAGTTGGTTCTTTGAAAAGATAAACAAAATCAGCAAACCTTTGACCAGACTCATTAGGAGAGAGAGAGAGAGAGAGAGAGAGAGAGAGAGAGAGAGAGAGAGAGAGAAGACCCAAATAAATAAAATCAGAAGTGAAAGAGGAGAAATTACTACTGATACCACAGAAATACAAAGGATTGTAAGAAATTACTACAAAAAAAACTATGTGCTAAGAAATTTGACAACCTGGGCAAAACAGACAATTTATAAGAAACATATAATCCACCAAATCTGAGTCAAGAAGAAGCAGAAAGCTTAAATACACTTATAACAGCTAGTAGTAAAATTGAAACAGTAATAAAGAACTCCTGGCACACAAAGCCCTGGACCAGACCATTTCACAGGAGAATTTCACAAAACATTTAAGGAAAAGTTAACCACAATCTTTCTCAAATTATCCAAAAAATCCAAGAAAAGGGGAAATACCCAAACTATTTTTATGAGCTCAGCATTATCCTAATTCCAAAACTTGATAAAGACACAAGAGAGAAAGAAAACTACAGGCCAATATTGCTGATGAACATAGATGCTAAAATCCTCAACAAAATATTGGCAATCCACTTCCAGCAATATAGTAAAAAGATAATACACCACAATCAAGTGGGATTCATCCCAGGGATGCAAGAATGGTACAATATTCACAAATCAATACATGTAATACATCACATAAACAAAATGAAAGACTAAACTCACATTATCATATCAATAGACACTGAGAAAGTATTTTATAAGGTACAGCAACTATTTATGATAAAACACTCAGCCCAATGGGAGTAGAAGAAGCATACCTCAATATGATAAAGGCCATATATAAGAAACCTACCACACTCAATGAACAAAAACAAAAACATTCCCCCTAAAATCAGAAACAATACAAAGGTATCTGCTTTCCCCACTTTCACCATCTATTCAACATAATAATGAAAGTTCTAGCCACAGCAATCAGACAAGAAAAAGAAATAGAAGACATCCAAATTGGAAAAGAGGAAGTACAACTGTAATTGCTTGCAGATGATATAATATATGTGCATAAAAAACATTATAGACTCCACCAAAAAAAAACACTTGACCTAATAAGTGAATTTGGCAAAAACAGCAGAATACAAAGTCAACACCCATAAATTAAAGGCATTTTGGTATACTAATAATGAAATGTCAGAAAAATAAATTAGGAAATATATCCCATTTGACATAGCAACAAGGAAAATAAAGTACCTAGGAATAAAATTAACCAATGAAGTAAAAGGCCTGTAATCAGAAAACTACACAACACTGAAAAAATAAATTAAGGAAGACACAAATAAATGAAAGTATATACTGTGTTCATGCATTTGAAGAATTAACACCATCAAATGTGCATACTACCCAAAGCAATTTATTGATTCAACACAATCCCTATTAGAATATCAATGACATATTTCACAGATATAGAATAAATGTCAAAAATTTATATGGGACCATAAATGACCCCAAGTAGCCGCAGCAATTTTGATAAAGAAGAACAAAGTTGGAGGGATCACAATACCTGATATCAAACTATTAGAAGGCCACTATAATCAAAACAGTCTGGTGCTGGCATAAGAACTGACACATATCAATGGAACAGAATAGAGAGCCCAGAAATAAACTCATATCTCCACAGTCAATGAATATTTGACCAAAAAAGACAGGCACATAAAATGGAGTAAAAATAACCTTGTCAATAAATGGTGTTGGAGATCTAGACAGGTACATGGAAAAAAATTAAACTAGACCACCAATTTATACCACACACTAAAATAAATTTAAGATGGATAAATACTTAAATATGTCATGACATCATAAAAGTCCTAGAGAAGAACATAGGAAAATTTCAGACATCCCATGCAACAACAGTTTCACTGATACATCCTGTAGGGAAAGGAATAGAAAAGAAAGAGTGAACAAATGGAACTACATCAAATTAAATAGCTTCTGCACAACCACAGAAAACATCATCAGAATGAAAAGGGAACCAACCATATGAGAAAACATATTTGCCGATGATACTTCAGACAAGGGTTTGATCTCCAGAATAGATAAAGAACTCACACAACTCCATTCCAGGAAAACAAACAATCCAATGGAAAAAAAAAAAAAAAAAAAACCAGACACTTCTCCAAGGAGGATACAGAGGGCTCATAGACAGATGAAGAAATGCTCAACATCACTAGCCATCAGAGAGATACAAATTAAAACCACAGTGAGATACTACTTCACACCAGTCAGTGTAACCATCATTAACAAATCAACAAACAATAAGTGCTGTTGAGGTTGAGGAGAGAAGGGAACACTACTGCAATGTTAGTGGGGATGCAGACTGGTGCAGCCACTGTGGAAAACAGTATGGAATTTCCTCAAAATAAACTAAAGATGGAACTGCCTTTTGATCCAGCAATTCCACTGCTGGGTTTATACCCTAAAAATCCTGAAACAGTAATTCAAAAGAACTTATGCATCCTTATGTTCATGGCAGCATTATTTACAACAGTCAGGTGCTGAAAACAGCCGAAGGGCCCAGCAGTAAATGAATGTATATCAAAAAACTATAGTACATTTATACACAATGGAAAACTATGCAGCAGAAATAAAGAAGGACTCCTACCTTTTGCAACAGCATGGATAGAACTGGAGAGCATTTATGCTAAATGAAATAAGCCATGTTATCTCACCTAATGAACAAAACAAACAATTGAGCAAAATAGAACCAGAGACATGAAAATAAAGAACAAACTTACAGGGACCAGAGGGGAGGGAGAG
Organism: Tonatia bakeri; assembly: GCA_004024845.1. Classification (NCBI taxonomy): domain Eukaryota; kingdom Metazoa; phylum Chordata; class Mammalia; order Chiroptera; family Phyllostomidae; genus Tonatia; species Tonatia bakeri. The sequence continues at coordinate 48,022 of PVIA01008564.1, read as the reverse complement.
GGGGATATTGGGAGAAAGAAAGGGGAATATCATCAAGAAACATGTGTAAAGGTCCCATGGGCATGGACAACAGGGTGGGAATTGACTATAGGCAGGTGGGGTAGGGCAGGAGAGAGCAACAGGGAAAAGTTGGGACAACTGTAATTGAACAAACAAAAAAACACTGATAGATCATCATTTTACTCTTATTTAAAAAATAATGAGCCCTGGCTGGTGTGGCTCAGCATGTTGAGTGCCAGCCTGTGAACCAAAAGGTCATCAGTTCGATTCCCAGTCAGGGCACATGCCTGGGTTGTAGGCCAGGTCCCCAGCAGGGGACACACACATTGAGGCAACCACTCATTGAGGTTTCTCTCTCCCTCTTTCTCCCCCCTTCCGTTCTCTCAATAAATAAATAAATAAAATTGTTTAAAAAAAGATAATGAAAAAGGTAGTCCTTAGATACTACTTCATTATCTTCCTTTATTTGAAATCAGAGGTCAACATTTCACTTTATTCAATTATTACATCTGAATTAGAATAAATCCATATTCATTGATGCTAGATGAGTATAAAAACCGATATCATATTGCTTACCCATGTTCATATTCTAGCAACAAAATTTTACATTTAACCTGAAATCTGTAATACTTTTATTTTTATAAGAAGTATTTTTGGTTGGAAAGACTATTTAAGCCTTGGCCTTTCAGATTAAGGGATGTCTCACTGCCAAGAAACCAAACCAAACAATACTGTGAAACAACACATGAAACTATTGGCTTCTCTCTCATTTCTACTATTTTGCAAGGTAAAAAAGACGTAGTAACTAAACGTACACTGATCATAACACAAAAGCATAATAGCCTTCCCACAGTAAGTGTTCACTAACACTTTGCTGCATGAAGTTTGACAAAACTGTGGGGTCCAGATAAATAAAAGGAGGAAAATAATTGAAGAACACATAACTGAACGTGAGCAGCTATTATATTGAAAACTTACTCTGTTGAGGAAGAAGTGATTTAAGTGTTTCAGAGCAGAAACCAAAACTTATTTGGTAAAAGGAAAGAAACCAAGAAAATTTTTTAAAAAATTTAGTTTTTTAACTAAAGTTTTCCTGTCAAAACTGGAAAAAATTCCTAGATACATAGTAACCTTAAAATATTTGACAAATTCAGGTTATTCTTATGCCCAATACACTGATAGAGGGGCCACAGGGCTGTTTGAGATACAGTGCAAAGGGGACTGAGCGCACAGAATACCCTGGGATGGTTTTAAATGACCAAGGGATCCATTTAATAAACTCAATAACGAGCTTCTATTATTAAAATATGTTCACAGAGAAGTTTTAAATCACACACCATTCTGAGGAGTGTGATGAAATCTCATGCCATCCCATTCTCTCCTGCCCAGGACTGGAATCATTCTGCTATGTGGCATATTTACTGTGTGGTATTGTACAATAAGATATTTTGAGAGAAAGTCCATATTCATGTAACTTTTACTATAGTGCATTGCTATACTTTATTAGTCATTGTTGTGCCAAATTTAGAAATTAAACTTCATTATAGGTATGCATGTATAGAAAAAAGCAAGCATAGTACTTACGGAGTTGGTACTATCTACTGTTTCAGGCATTCACAGGGGGTGCCTGAACTTGGAACTTATCCCCCTCTTATATAAGGAGGGACCACGGTATATGCTCTAAGCACGTTTGTGGAGGGTGTACATTTTTCCCACAAAGCAGATGCTGAGCAGACTGGCTTTATCATGAACCGATCAGAACCTGCAAATGCTTCTTAATCCACCATTCGCTTTGACTAACAATCCCCAGTCCCTAAAAACTTTTATAAAAACACAGTTAAGAAATATAGTTTTAAAATGTCTCCTATAGGAGTTAGAAATATTTACTACCTTAAGTTCAGTTTTCTGTAGTAGCATGTAATTAGATGGCACTACTTCCTTAAGAAAGGCAACATTCTATTAAGTTGAGAAAAGAAAACTGTCAGCAAAATGTAGATTATTCATTTTGTGAATTCAAGCGTCTTGATTTGAATGAACTGCTTTATAAAATGTAGGAATGAGGGGGGCAGATGAAAACAATTGCAAAATCTTGATGAATTATACTGTTTGGAGAATTAAATTTTTAATGTTAACTAAGAAAAACTTGTGAAGCTAATGCAGTCTGAAAAAGAACACTATCAAAGATTCTCTTCTAGGCAGAGTGCCAGACAGCTCCAGCCAGCTTTCCACAGCAATACCTTCGGGCTTTATTTAAATTGAAATAAAGCCTGTCGTCTTAGCATTAGCTGGCACAATGAAATGCACAGCTTCTTGCTCAATCCCAGCACTAGTCCAACAACTGCACCTAGTGATATATGTTTGCAAGTATACATACCATAGTGTTTTTACATAGCTTGCCAAAGGTTCTTATTAAAACTCATTATTTATCTAAAAGTAAAACAAATGAATGGATACAAAATGCCTAAATAAATTAGTAATACCTGGAAATTAACAGTTCCCTTGCCAGAAGTATAGTTGGAAATTAAAATATCTGGAAAGGAAATGAATATATCATGGAAATTATGTTGACCTCATTGGAATCTTATGGACTTATTCCTTCAAGTGACACACTTTTTTTTACTGTAATATAATCAATAATCGTTTCTCCAATGTATTTACTTACTTACTTATTTATTTATTAAGATTTTATTTATTAATTTTTAGAAGAGATGAAGGCAAGGAGAAAGAGAGAAACAGCAATGTGTGGTTGCCTTTCACATGACCCCCACCAGGGACCTGGCCTGCAACCCAGTCATGTGCCCTGGACTGGGAATTGAACCTGCAGCTACTCGATTCACAGGCGGGCACTCAACCACTGAACCACACCAGCCAGGGCTCCGATTTAATTCTTGATGCCTTAAGGGACTCTGGAGACCTGTAAGTTACTCAAGTGGATCTGCATTTTGTAACATTTCTCTATTCTCTGTTTTGCTTAAGGATGGACCCTCAATCCAAGGGTCATTACACTCTTTTAAACAAGTATTCTGTGTCCACACAACTGATCTATTCATAAAGTTTGCAGCTATACACATCAAGCACACTTATGGTTATCATAACCCCTTTATTGTATACATTATTGAAATGTCTCCTCTTTACTTTTTATGAGTGAATTTTCCCTTTGGCACTGTAAAAAGTGTCAAAATTTAAAAATCATTATTTTGCTTTTCAATATAGCATATGCACACTATCAAAGAATATTTCCAACACAAGAAGATTTTAAATATAATTTTGTGTTGAAACAGAAATTATCCTACCACTGTATGAAAACCTCAATTGCTTAGAAACTTTGTTTTGATATCAATATGTTTTACTAATGCACTTGCAAATAAATAGTTTTATTTATAATTTTTCATAAGATATTATAGTATTTTAATGGTCATTTTATTCTATGACTTAATCAATAATTATTGAGTACCTGCCATGTGCAAAATAATATGCACTTGGTATGGGGAAAGCTAATTTCAGTATCAAGCAAAGCTGATCCTCTAAGGCTCTTGAAATTTACTAGGGCATTAAAGACTTAGAAAACAAACTAAGAGCAAACTAGAAATGAAGAGGAAAGGGATTACTCACATTTTTATTTTTTTTAATTTTATTTATTAATTTTTAGATAAGAGAAGAAGGGAGGGAGAAATAGACTGGAGAAACATCAGTCAGTTGCTTCTCCTGACACCCCAACCAAGTGTCCAACCTGCAACCCAGGCATGTGCATTGATGGGGAACTGAACCTGTGACTTTTCAGTTTGTGGGATGATGCCCAAGCTGCTGATCTGCGCCAATCAGGGCATTATTCACATTTTTAGGGTAGTATTCTAATACTATCATTTAAGCAGATCCTGTAGAATAGAAAGACTCAGAAATGGGTATAGAATGGCAGAAACTGCCTTTTGGAGAGCCATATATTGATATACAGAGAAATTCATAGCAAGATGAGGGATAAAATTTGAGTAAGCTTTTTTGGAATATAGAATAAATATAGTAGAACAATAGCAGACAAACCAGGGAGAGAAAACAGGTTGTCAGCGATGGCCAGTTTACAAAGAGACCCACTTAAGTTATCACAAAAGATTTTGAAGAACATAGTAATATTGAACACGAAAGTCAACGATTCTTCTTTCTAGTGTGCCTTCACTTATAGCACATAGTTGAAAAATTGAAACTACAATACATATCCTATAATTTCTTGCACCTAACTTTCAATATACAAATTAACTGCCTTCATATAGATTCCTTTGCACTTGATTTGGAAATGGAAATTAGTGTGACCCTTGTCTCCCTGTTGGCTGTTTCTGTGATGCATGGTTGTGGATGCACTGGGAATTTCTACAATAGCATTTCAAGGTCAAGCTACTAATTGTGGGTGTAAAGAGACAGTTGCCACAATAGCAGCAATGGCTTCCTAATTCCTTAATTTTAACTCTCATACAGTCCTCCTGAATTTTCTCTCTAATCCTGGAAAAGGTAGTATTCCTAATGAGCTCTCCGTGGTTCAATCCAAAGGGTTATGAGATCTGGAGGCTAGGATAGGGCCCACTTTTGCAACTCATCAAAACTTATTGTGAGCTTATGATTTCATATATAAAATCACTTTTTCTACAGATAAATACAATAGGTTATGATGTCTGCCCTTGAGACCTGTCTGATCAATAGTAAAAATATTTTATTAATATTTTATATTGATTTTCAGTATAAAATTTGGAAAACTATGCTTGAAATCTGTGAACTCAAGTCTAATATAACTTCTGAATAGCATTAATATACTTCATTGTATAGTTTGTCTCTAAAGGAGAATTTATCTGAAATTATTGATTATTCTTCAGCTTTAATTATATGGATTAGCATACAATTTTAGTGTTCATTGTTCTATTAAAATAATATTATTCCATATAATAAAACCATAACCTTCTAAAAAAGTTCAGTAAATAAGAATTCTAGCTAGAAAATTTTCCTAGGTTGCCAAAGGCCTTAGTCATTATAATATGTAGATATATAGTTATACAAAGGGGGACCCAAAACATCAGAATTATCTTCTGAAGAGCTGGCATCTTGTATTGTAGGTTTCCACAGCTAGCTCAGTGTTCTAGGAATGCATCTGAATCAGTGTACCGGATGGTGGTGTTGTGGGAGGCTGCATCAATCATCAGTAATTTTTTTGGAAGGCTCTTTCAGTGTGTTTGACCATTCCATGTGGGGTGATTTAGAGCTCACCTGCCCATGCCACACTGATTGCTTAGCACGACTCCATACCCCATTCTCTCTATTCACCAGATCTTGCCCTGACAGACTTCTTTTTGTTTCCCTGGATGAAAAAAGTCCTCAAAGGGAAATATTTTGCCAATTTGGAAGAGGTGAAACAAAAAATGGCAAAAGCACCAAAAGACATTAAAACTGATGAGTTCAAAACCTGTTTTGCATAGTGGAAAAAAAGTCTCAATAGGTGTTCTGCATCAAATGGAGAGTACTTTGAAGGTGACTAAAGTTTAAACATGTTAGAATAAATACACAATTTTTATAAATAAATTCCAGCTTTTGGGGGTCCCCCTTCTTATATCTATATACAGCTATTGTCCAATCACAAAATAAAAATACATTTTTGAAAATAATATGCAAAACAGAATAAAATACAAAGTGAGAATTTCATAATTTCGCTTTATAAATATACCTGCTAAAACTTTTTAGCAATTATATTGTCCTTTGCAATGATGAATATTTATTTTTATGTTGCTTTATAACATATTTTTAAGTAAAATGAACTGTCTCATGCTACATCATAAATATGTAACATTAATAGCCATCCCTTTTTTGTTGTCTATTACATTAATTTAAACTTATTTATAGCAAAGAACCCTGTGACATTTCTGGGATGTTTAAATTTAAACCATTTCATGGGCATTGTCCTAACTAAAACCAACATGCATCTGCCTATGAAATAAATATGTGGATGCAATTAGTTATGCCTTGATAACACTGGGTAGCCTAAGAATAATTGTCAATGTATGTGCTATAGACAAGATGGAGTTAATACATCGTATGGAAATCAGTGTCTATGGCATGGTTTCTTAAAACAAAATCTTTGATACCTCACACTCAAAACGAGGTTCTTCCTCACTCTTGAACTTTGCACTATTCACGGCATTTTCAAACTCTGAATATTACCCCAGTATATCACAGGCTCCTTCATCTTGTATATCCATTCTTCTGTCTTTTTCACACTGCATATCATTAATGAGCATGCAAGAGGCATCACTGCTCTTCTCCAAAAATCATATACTAATGTTTCCGATAAGGTTTACTCAATGTCACAAAGATATCTCAAAGTAAAATAACACCTTTTATTTTCACTTTTGTTAAAGCTGGATTAAAGTATTTTACTTGGCCCCAAGGACAAACGCTTTCACAAACCTTTCCAAATTCACCTTACAAATTAATATTGAAATAGACTACCAGAAGAGATTGAGCTGAATGGAGATTACAGCCTGCTCACAAACCTATGTTGTATCTTTTTGTTTATTTTATTTGTTAAAACTTTGGTTTTAAAATGTTTTAAACCTACCTAAAAACTAACACGAATAATAAAAAAAAACTTCTTTATATTTTTCACCAGGTTCTCAAGTGGTTAGTATTATGCTATATTTGCCTTATCATTCAATTTTTATATATATTAATATATATTCTTTTTTTGACCATTGGAGAGTATAACACTTGACCATTTGAAAGTGATGTGTATTTTCTTAAAATAAGGGCATTCTCCTTTATAACCACAAGAGAATCATCAAACTCAGAAAATTAACATCTTACTACCCTCTAACCTGCTGACCCCATTTAAGTTACTCAATTTTCTCATTAACATTCTTTAGAAATTTAGGATTCACTGGGATATGATGTGCTGTGTTCACTACTAATTTCAATGTTCCAAATGTCACAGATGTGGCAGCAGAAACGACCTTAAATTGACTCATGTGTCTTTTCGACACAATTGCAGGAAGATGTCCCTCTTTCTTTGATCACGCACAGAATGGTGTTTCAGGTTATCTGGTCATGTTCTGATCCAGGTCTGAATCAGTCACTTATCCAAGAAGCTCTGGTTTATTTTACTCAAGAGATAAATTTAGAGACAAGATGCACATGATAGGTTTTCTCATTCTACTGGAGTGTTCTTGCTTCTGGGGTGTCAGCAGGCAAAGCTCAGAAATAAATGTATAACCATACACACATATCTATGTGCAGGAGTGGGCAAAAATACCAGTCATCATTACCTAAAAGATAAATCATTAGTTAGGATATTAAATAAGAAAAATAATAAGACAAATAAATAATACAAAATTAATAAATAACATGAGAATAAACTGTTTTGAATACTTGCAACTGTAAAATTACTATTGCCCAACCCTGTGTTTATTTACCTCAATGCTACATCTGTATATTTATCTAATATCTGTATATCTATCTGTATATTCAACATATCATAACTGATATGTTAAAAATGGGTTCATACCAATATTTTCATTTTTAATTCAACATCTTAGGTTTTTGTTCTACCTTTCTCCTTTCTCTATTTGTTACTCTTTTTTTCAAACTATTAGAAAGATGACTTCTATTATCTCCAGTAGAATGGGGTGGACTGACAACTTTTCTAAATCTTTAATCAAAGTATGAAATCAGTTAATTAAAAACAATAAAAATCTGACCTGACTAGAGTGGCTCAGTGGATTGAGCACTGGCCTGTGAACCAAAGGATTGCTGGTTCGATTTCCAGTCAGGGCGCAAGCCTGGGTTTCAGGCAAGGTTCCCATTTGGCGGTATGTGAGAGGCAACCACACACTGATGTTTCTCTCCTTCTCTTCCTCCCACCCTTTCTCTACAAATAAATAAATTGAATCTTTAAAAACAATAAAAATCTGCCCAGTATCTCCTTACTCTCCCTTTCTCTGGTTGGTATGACAGTCGAAGGGCCCATGTTCAATGCACCTGGAAGAATGGGGTAGGGTAGGACTATTGTCAACACTGCAACACCTGGGGTCAACACATTTTACTAAGTATGTAACATGCATAAGGTGTTCTGCTAGGTATTTGAAAGTGGCTTATTTCTAACTGTATTCGCATGTTTTTTTGCCAATATAATTTAATTTCATCTTATTAAATACATTTTTTCTTACCTGTCTTCTCATCAGTGATTCTCTTATAACTCTTGTCTGTTATTTATGTCTGTTCTTACACTCCTTGTGACCTCCTTGTTCTATGTTAGCCTACCAATGGCACTATGTCACAGCCATGTTGTAGCTCTGCCTGGAGCACTTGCAAATGACCTGATATTGGACATGCACATCTTTTCTACCCATATGAATTTTTAAAATTAGGTTGTGGAGGAAAGTTTAATTAAAACATGTGTGTGTGTGTGTGTGTGTGTGCATACACACACACACACACACACTGCAGCCACAAAAGAAGAAAATAAAATAGTGGCAAGACAGAAAGCTTTCTAATTCTTCCAACTTTGCCATGCCAAGATGTTGTCTGTTCCTAATATATGAGTTTATTATTATTTTCTTAATAAATTCTAGATAATTGTGTCTATGCTTTATACCCTTCCTCCACCACACTCACAGAAAATATACCCTTGAACTTTGGTAACAATGCTGTACCATTTTCTGTCTCCCAGGCTCTAGTGTTACTTTCTTCTCTTTTGAACTGCTTTCTCCAGTTCAACCACTATTATCTATAGCCCACACCTCAAAGCATCATATTCCTTTTGTTAGAGCAAAGGGAAGACACTGTTCAGCAATTTGGAGCATGTGAATGGAATACAAGCAATGCTCTTGTTGTGAAACTACAAACAGGTGCACATCACTAGAAATGATCTCACACTCGTTTGTTTTCTATACGATGCTGTCTATCATCTCACCTTTCCCATGAATAACAATTATTTATTTACATATCTATTCACATGTCTATTTTCAGCAGTAACAATGAAGCCAGTAAGGTAGAGAAAAGGAAAATGTTTCATGTGTTTGGAATGGAACTTTATTTTTATTTTTTTCTAATAGTACATATGGACTATATTTTATATATCTAAGTTAAGACACTGACACAATACATAGTGTAGAACTTAGTGATTTTTCAACAAATATTAAATATTTAAATTAACCCTGGTTGGGGTAGCTCAGCAGATTGAGCATGGACCTGCAAACCAAAGGATTTCTGGTTCAATTCCCAGTCAGGGCACATGCCTGAGTTGTGGACCATTTCCCCAGTAGAGGGCACTTGAGAGGCAACCACACATTGCTGTTTCTCTCCCTCTCTCCTCCCCTTTCCCTCTATCTAAAAATAAATAAATAAAATCTAAAAAAATAATAAAATAAAATAAACTCCAGTCATCAAGACTTTAAAAAATTAAAATAAAATAAAAATTTAAATTAATGGGTAGGTCTGGATTAGTGCATTAATTCATTATTAACTGCACTGATAAGACTTAATTTCAGCAAAGCTCAACATGCTAAAGTAACCAAAACAAGAGCATATTCTGAAAGTATATCATTAATATTAGAAAGGAAAAAAAATAGCTTTTAACTTGATTTCTGTTCACATATAAAATTTCTTTAAAAGTACTTCTGAGTAATTATTGAGTCTTTTGAAATATATGCCTTCTGGATCTTTGTATTGATGGTATATAATTAGTTTTTTAAATATTTTTACTAGGTTTTTATTTTGATAGTTTAAATTTTTCCTCTGTCTTATAAGGGTTGATCTTAAAGGACCTCCATTCCATTAGTGAGACCCTGGGAGTGGGAAAGAGAAAAGGACCTAGATTTTGACCTAAAACCAGATTCATACAAGACACTGTCTGGTTATTTCAAGCCCCAAAGCACTACTTTTAAATTCATTAAAAGTATTAAGACAATTTTTTTCTCTAGTAATAATTACCTAGTTAATGGAATTTTGCTTTTTAACAGGGACTATAATATAATCACTATAAATCATTGCATCAAACTTAACAAATTTAATGTTTTTGATAGGCTTTATCTCATCTTTACTCATATACTGGTAAAATACGGGCTTAATGCTCATATTGATTCACTATAATATTTGAAATCATACACACTTCAGGATATGGATGAAAGAATAAAACAAGTAATCTCCCATACCTTTTCTAAATCCATGCAATTAAAAATATGTGAATTTTTATTTTTTAACACAGACCTAAGTTACTTGATTTTAAATTCATTGTATGAACTTGACTTGTAAGGAAAAATATGTCATAGAATATATTAAAGTTCTATTGCTGTGGAGATTTGTGCAAATTCCTATGGAATAATAATATAACTTTCCCTTCATCAATAATGATGCGTATTTTTCTGGGAAACATAGACTGGACCTCACCATCAATATATGACTTCAGTGTAATCAATGTATAACAAGCATTGGTGGGATTTCATTGAAAAATATCGACGAGTTCATTTAATGTTTCTAATGACTTTAGATCGTGTAAACAATAGATTTGTCTATAGACATAAAATCCTTTTATCTTCTCTGTGAGGGAAAGGAAGGAAAGGAGATGGGTTGCAAAAGTTGTTAATTAAAGCAGAATTTAGTAAAAGTACAAGTTTTGGGGAAACCTTATTCAAATTAAATATCCATCAACGGTGGCCATAACAAGTCTTTTTTCCCCTTTTACAAATCTTATGTCCAAAATGCACAGTGATATTAGTAGGTTTTGACTATTTATTTTCTACATTAAATTAAAATTATGGCTTTGAACACTAGGAAATGTTAGTGAATGAAATAATCAACCACAAAGAAGCAACTTGTTCTGAAAATCTTTTCTCAAGTGATATTTGGAATGAAACCTATGCAATAGAATTTTCCTTTTCTTTGGGTAAAGAGAAGAAAATATAAGCTTTAAGAATTACCATATTAAAACACATATGGCATAAGCCCTCTTTTCACTTACCAAAAATATTTTGTACAGGCAAAGGAAGGGGCTGGAATCAGGGAGGGCAAGTAGACATGTACTTTATAAGTTCTATTACATTGACTGATTTCATAAAAGTAGGCTATTTAAAAATTACACTATGTTCACTTATTTCCTTGTACTCTTCAACAGATGGCACCCAGCAAAAGAGGCATGCTATCAATCATCTGTGTCTTGCTGTCCCATTTTTCTCATGCCTTTCAGCGCCATTTGCCACTGTGGTATCTCTACATATGTGTTTGCTGAAATAGCTGCCATAGCTTGGCTTCCTAAGTCACTTGGCCCAAATCGTCGTCTCTCTTTTAAGAAAAGCTAGGCACAATGCATCATGTCGACATGCTCATATCAATAAGCATATAATTTGGGAAAGGGGCAAGAGCAAATGGGGTACTGGTCCTGAAAAATCTCTCCAATTTTTGTAAAAGTCCATTGGCCTACAGTGCTTTTCAAACAGTTAGATTTTTGTAGTGCATCTTCTTTTGGTGAGACTTAATTTGATGGCTTGGATCGATAAACTATTGCATTCAGAAGCATCTCCAAGATTTTGACAATTCATACCAATTAAGTTCAAATCTGTCACAAAATGACCTATCTGACAGTCTCTTGTCAGTCACTTGACAACAAGTTGCTCTTATTGCATGAATTATAGACATGATCAATGCCCAAATGGGTCCCTCTAAAGGGCAATAGCAGCAACACATTAAAAGGGTAAAAGATTTAAATTTAAAGAATAAACTTTAATTAAGTTAATAAACGTCTACACACTTTTGAGTACTAAGAGGTATTAATTTGCACTCAGGAAACAATTCTGAGTGGACAAATATTTCACAATGTTAGTGCACCAAATTTGAAAAACATAATAATCATAGAACTCTAATAGAGGGGACTATTTAGAAATGAGTAAAGACATATTAGAAACTGTACATTTGCAGCAGTAACAAGATGCTTTGCATAACCTTTTATAGATGGTGCATTCACCCTACCTTTAACTTTTTTTTTATTTTAGATACAATGGTTTGGCTTTCTTTTTACTCTCTCAGGAACTGTGAGTACTATTCACTTTGCTCTTACCACATTCTACCTTATAATGCTGATTTTATGTGTATAAAGCTTCACCTACATAATGCATGTGCCCAGTACAAGATGGAAATGAGGACCCTCTTGTGTAAACATTATGAAGATAATGACAGCAGAGTATTAAGTCAAATACAGGACACTGTCTATGTACATAATGGCTTTCTCACTGCAGGTTAAAATCTTTAAAGGCAGATTGATTTGTCTTCTTTTAGTTATTTTGATTTTGTGTGAATATGCTTTAATGATCAAAATGTCTAAAAACACACACAATGAAAACTGAATAACCTTCCTGACCAAACCTTCAGTCATATTGCTCAGGAAGTATCCCCCTCCGCAGAACCTGGTGTAGGGCGTGCCTTGTGCACCGTCCCTTTGCACTTGGTAGAAATGAAATATATATTGGTTAGTTGCTATATTAAGGTACATATTTTAGATATAGTAGCAATGGAAGTGAGTCATTAACAGAGAGAATTCTTGTCAGTTAATCTGGAGAGAAGACCTAAGCATGCACCTTCATGTAATGAGTGAACAGAGAACATCAATAGTCTTCCCTTAATATTAATTGTGCTCATTTTCAATGCTCAGTGAATGAGCATTAATTTTAAAAGATACTAATTATATTGCACTCACAAATAATTTACTCATGGCTTAATAATGGGACTTACTTGACAAAAGTCAACTGAAATTAAAAGCACATTGGTTCCCTGTAAAAGTGAATCTATTAATTTTCAGTAAACTGACTCTGGTTAGGTTAAAATAAAATACAATTGAAGAGTCCTACCATGTAATGGGAAATTTAATTATATTCTTATGACATCCTTAGGCATTAGGGTTTACCATCACAATTTCATAGACAAAAACATGAAGGCTTAGAAAATGGATGAACCATCCAGGGTCACCAAAATAAGTAAGTGGTTTCTAAACCTGTACTGACTATAGTTTTTAAATAATTCCTGAAGTTTCTATGTTACAGAAAAACTATTAACAATAGTTCACCCAATGATTATATAAGTTACTCATCTATTACAAACTCCTTAAGCAAACTGACAATTTTGCTACTCAGAAAATCGTAGCTTTTGTATTAGAAAAAAATCTGATCAGAATTTACCTGCATTAATAAAGTGTGGGAAAGGGGAAAACTGATATAACTATTGTCTAAACCTGCAAAAAAAAAAGGAAATAAAAAAGAAATGACCTGGATCCCTGTCTGCAAGCATTATTTATTTATTTACATACTGTATTTATATTGTGCCTTCCTTCTGAAAAGCTGATGTAAAATCTTCCATGTGGTATGTCTTGAAAGACTAATGACAAAATCAGCCTGGGTTTTGAGGTGAATAACCTCACACAACATATTCCAAGTACTTGGTGGATGTGAGAGAGCCTGACTGCCAAATTGAATGGACAATTGACATTAACTTAGCAGTTGACGCATTTCTAAGTGTTTTACTCTCATTTTTTTCTTTTCTGTTAAAAAATGTAGCATTTACTGGTGACGACATGGTGTCCCGATGTGTATCGTTAAAAGTAGTAGGTAATCTGTAGTCTTTTATAACTGGGGAACATGCAAATACTACCTATTATTTTAAGCCTTGGGGGAATAAAGTAATCTGTTGCATCACTTCTGAAGTGTGAAATGAGGAATATATCTCTGGCAATGTTTAGATTTCTAACCACATGAAAGATTGGAAGTGTTTTTGTTCCAAAGTAAAATGCGAAGGCATTATCTAGAGAATTGCATTTTTTTTGTTTCCAAATGGGCCATTTGTTTATTTACTCATTTACTTGCTTATTTTTTCAATGTCTACTATATGTAAAATAGTTAATATGAACACAAATATTTTTAAGATGTGGTCCCAAACCTGGAAACAAGGTAAGGCAAAGATTAGTAGAAGAGATTGCAGGAAATGTACTTCATGATGACATGTTACTTCATTGAAGCAGCAATGATGGACCATTTATAATGGGCTACGTATGGAAGTAAGTTGCTTCAATGCCATACTGAAATGCTTCTATGAATTTTTCTGGGGGAAAGACAATCTTATAGTAAAATCATACTCAAAAACATTCTGACATTTGATTTTTCAGATTTCTCATGCTTGCATGAAGAATGTAGACATAAGGGAAAAGGGGCAAGAAGCTGTAAATACATTGCACTGAATGTGATTACAACTGATCGTGCAAAGGGTACCTCCAGCTGGCTCGATTCCGGATAAATTGGTCTTGTTTGTAATTATATATATTTTCTCCTTGAGAATCACTTAGCAGTGCTCACTCAGTGATTGATTCTATGCCACTTGATTTCCCACTATCTAGTAATGCTTATTCTTATAATACAATGCTTCAACTCCTAAAACTAATATTGTACTGAAACAAGCACTTTTAGTAACTAATTTACTTAGAAAAATTTATTATCTCCTATTCTCTATTCCTGTCCTTTTCAGTGAAATGATTTATTATTAGAAGCATTGTTGCAACATGAAGCAAATAAGCCATGATAGAGCACATTATGTTTATAATGTTTGATCACTGCTAATGCAAACAATAGCATAAAGGTTGCTGATAAAAGAGTAAGATGATTCTCTTTAGGAATTACCTGGATACACAAGAATGAAAATTATATGCATAATTTTCTTGAGAGAGCAACTAATTTCTCTGCCTTCCTTCCTCAAAAGCTTTCACTGTCTGACCAAAGTTCACAGAATATATCTTGTACTCTTAATGTGGATAGTCAGCACCTTTTGCCTTTTGCAGTTTGGTCCAAATTTAGTTGTTATGTTATTTTGTTTTCATTTGTTTGTTTGCACCTTAAGCTCTAGCAAAACTGGAAAAACTAAGTTTCTTGGTGAATACCTACCTCTGCCTGGAATATGCCTCCTCCTCTTTTTATATGCTCAAATTCAACCAGTGTTTTAATGGCCATATAAAATTTCAATTCATCCCAAATCCTTCCATTTCTCTACATGTCAAACAATGTTGCCATGCTCTCAACTTTCTTTGTACTTTATCTGAAATTCTTTATGGCATTTTTCACTTTTAATCCCATACAATAGTTCTTCATGTAACATGGAGAACACATTATTTATGTATGTTTCAGTTTCCTCTCTCAAACAAGATCATAAGTTCAGTGAAGTTCATGTGTAAATTACTTACCGTATCTAACATAGCAGCAAGCTGTTTGCTTTTAACTTAGAAGGTATGCAGTAGGTAAGTTAATGGAAGAAAGAAGATTAATGTTATAAACAGTGAAACAGGAAGGTAGCAGTCCAAGGTAGCATTTCCCCAAAGTTACAGAGAAAGTCTGAAGAAGTAAAAGTAAAATGTTTTAATTCAGAAAGTACAACAATTTATAAAACAGTAATAGGAGTAAATATTAATTCACTTAATATTTCAGATGATCTTTTGATCTAGAATGAGCCAATCAGTGTTTTAGGGGAAGACTCAATACACATCCCCCTTCTGTGACTTACCTTGATTTACACAAGTTTTTAAATTGATTTCCCTAAGGATTAAATAACGTATAGAATTATTAGGACACAGAGATGTATAACTTAAATATCTTAGAAATTAACAGCTCATGTTTGGATGTTCAAAACACTCTTAATTAATAACTTCGTGGTTTGACTTTTTTCTCATTTTTGTGTAAAACAGTTTCTTCTAGAAAAGTTCCCATCTCATGAGAACTATAAAGCTATTAATAGTTCATTTTATCTATACCACAAAATCCTTGATATTTGGTGAAAAGAAAACCTTATTTTTTAAAGAAGTCATGCCCTATTTCTATTATAGTTTACTATAATTTCTTTTTTCTTCTTTTTAACAAGAGTAAAGGAAGATGGTGGTTATTCATAATCATAGCATTATAGTGTGTGTTTCATTGTGCAATTTCATATGTCAAAGGAGAATGCCTAGAATTGTGCTTTCACTGTCTCAACTTGGAAGTAATAAGGCAATCCAAACACTAAAGAAACCCCCCCTGTCTTTTTAGCAAACATTTAATACCACAAGAGAACAGTGTTATTGTTTTGTTTACTGCTAGTGCCTACTATCTATCTTCTAGATGTTTTTCCTGCAGACTCTGACATTTCCCCCCTCCATTCTTACACATTCTGTGGTTTGTGAGCTTAAGATTTACATGAGACATTGAAAAAACATGTAGGTCTGCTTTTATATTTTATAAGTTAAGAAGCTGAAGTTCAAAGAGGTGACAACTTACTAAAGTCACACCACCATAAAGCCCTCTGGCTCGCTTTTGAGTGAGTACACTGATTGAAAGGCAGGCGGAGGTTGGTAACATTGAATTGAATTATTGAATTGAGAAGAAACAGTGGAAGCTATGAGGGTCTATGTAAAAAGAGAAACACAGTTCAGGAATAATATGGAACACTTTGCATACTTAAAGTCACAAAGGTGAAATGAATCAAGAACATCATAAACGTTTGATCAAATATATATAATTTTATTAAAAACTAAATAACATCCATTTGCCCTCCCTAATCAACTCAGATTGATGAAAAACACTTGCAGAAAAATTGAACAGTAATTGTAGATAAAACCAAACCAGATCACCTAGTTTTAATTTAGAAAAAAAAAATGAAAGTATGGAGGATATTTTTACTCCAGATAAAATATGAAGTCATAAGAGAATAAGACTTTCAGTTATGTATAAAAATGTATATATTCTGACCTTTGTCTCCCAGAGTTTTGGGTTATTGCAGATCTGTTTTTTCCACGCATAGATCTGTTTGGTGCATAATTCATGCAGTTGTTTCTACAGAGTGTCTCACCTCTTCTCCCCACTGGGTTTACTGCCTGGAAGTAACATTTGTCCAGAAATTATCAGAAACCTATTCTCCTGATGGCATGTGCTTTTGACTTCAGATCAATACAATTGTAGCACTTTGTCTCTTACAAATTATCAGGCACATTGGGAGTAAATATGAAAGCTAATATTCCTGTTATCCTTGCTCCAAAACTCAAGCTCCCATATATTCCTGGAAGAAACTAGTCTGACTGCAACTTTATGCTGAGCATCGATAGTCAATGTGGGTTGAATAGATTAGAGTGGTTACACTATAATTTTTTCCCTTCTTTTTTATTTTTACAGACCTCTCGGGCCTTGAAAAAAAATTGTATATAGCAGATAAATCTCAGAAAGTCAAGAATATGGACACTGGCTTTTAGTTAAGAACTTCCAGAAAGGGGTAAGACCCATTTGAAATACAATTTAATTTAAATTTCTCGAGTTTTTTCTTCAACCTGCCAGTCTCATAGTCCCAGGTTCTTGCATGGTGGCCTCAACTATATCATTTTGAATACTATATATTCTACCATAATAACAAATAGAAAGTATATGAGGTTAACAAACATTGACAATAATTTTCATTGTGTGTAATAGTGATAAATCTTGTCTACTGAATAATATGAAGCTTCCTTTAGAACACAAGGGTTTGATTATTTTATAAATATTATTTCTTTTTTTCTAAACCGCTATGGTTGGTCAAATTTCTCTTTTTAATCTTTAAGACTCATTTTTTGTGTAAATAGATAATAGATCATACTTCAGAATAATATTTTGAATATTGCAAGAGGCCATTGTGTAATAGTTCTCATGGTGCCGGAACTAGAAAAAATCATGTGATTCCTGCATTAAGAAGCATAGGAAATAAATGAGCAGATGGTATAAAATCAAATATTAAGTAGTGGTTTAAAGAGGAGTAGTCAACATAACCAGAAAATAAAATAAATATTGGGTAGCTAGAATTTTATAAAAAGCATTTTAGATTCAAAATCTTGCTTAGTAGATATTCTGGTTTGTTTGTTTGTTTGTTTGTCTAATAATCTTGTGCTGTGCCATTTTCTCTGCAAGAGACTAAGTTTTGGCTTCTTAAACCCCACTTTTTTTTTCTTGGAGTTAATTAATGTAATTGTAGATACTGATCTTGAAAACTTCAAACTCTTCTAACTGCAATGAAAGAAATCTTAGCAAGATAAGAAGGAAAAATATTCCCTTCTCTCTTATGGCTGTAACAAATATATTTCTGCATAATAGACTGTTTTTGCTGTTATTTTAAGAAGCTTAAAAAATTGGACTGTAGAGACTTCGGTAGGTCCTGTGAAACTAAACTTCAACCTCTGTGGAATCTGTGATTCTTATTGGTTGTAAACTAATAATTCATTGCCCAAATAATATCCAAACTGACATTTGTGATTTCTAAAACAGTAAAATCTTGCTTTCTCATTAAGCTATTAGGGGATTACTGACCTTTCTTTTTTCCCTGCATGCTTGGAAGTAGGTAGGATAGGTGGGAATCCTAATCAATGACTTTGATATACTTCTCATTTAATACAGAAGTTAAGATATTCACCTCCTTTAAATTAACAATTTCTTGGAGTTATTATTTGAACTGGTGTTAATAAAAAGACAGATTTTAAGTGGAAGGTAGAATGGGGAACATAATGATGATTAGTAGAAAGAACACATCACTGCAAGGTATGAAGAGTTGTTGGTTCTGGCACCAACTCTACCACCATCTCACGATCCATTTATTTATTAATGCATCATACTTTTATTGAGAACATATTTGGAAGTAGAAACTTTTCTAGTGATTTAAAATGAAGAAATAAACTTTGATTCAGAACAAT
The DNA here is from genome assembly GCA_004024845.1 of Tonatia bakeri. Classification (NCBI taxonomy): domain Eukaryota; kingdom Metazoa; phylum Chordata; class Mammalia; order Chiroptera; family Phyllostomidae; genus Tonatia; species Tonatia bakeri. Next base: position 29,292 of record PVIA01008564.1, on the reverse strand, counting down.
TTGGGTTTTAAAATAGAATCTATCTCTAAACAAGATAATTGACCCCTAAATCTTATTTATCTTTTCTTTTTTTCATTTTTCAAATGGAGACAACAATAAATCTTGTACTAAAGTTAAGAATAAACAATAGGATTGTTAATAAAATGAGTAAAAGATAGCATGATTTATAAAACAACTGAGACATAGTTGGGGAAGTAGATCTGTAAGTCAACAGTTGCTATCCAAAATGTTAGAAATCTAAAATATTTGATGTGTGTCAGGGAAAGGGTCGGCAAAAGATTGTATGATATTAGATACTTATATTTGATCCTTATACTTTGGCACATGGGAGGGTGGAGATGAAAGCATGAATACCTCTACATGTTACTTTAATCAAGAAACTTCACTCTTTTTTGTCTCAACATTTTTATGTGTTAAATGAGGGAGTCTGACAATGAGAGTCCAGCATAACATAGCTCTATGTGACCCAGAAGCTATTCACCATGGCTCAATTATGCCACTTTTTCTTAGACACAGATCTTTTCCCATGTAGAAGTCTGTTCTCGAGCCTCTAGTTACCATCTACCTGTGAGGACGTGCACACACTTTTTAATTCAACCATTGCATTGTTGATCTTCTATGGTTATACTACCTCAAGTTTCTACATTTTTTAAAGAAATTACAAGATCTTTACATTACTTTCGTTGTTCTATGTTTATATTTTTATTATATTTATTTTTTCTCTTGAGGATGAGAGATTTAAAGATTTTATAAAAATATTGAAAACACTAATATAGATACCTGATATTGTTCAATAGGTAAAAAGAATAGGTGAGAAAAAAACCTGCTTGAAAATTAATTAAATTTATTTTCTAATAAAATAAAGCAAATGAATAGTTTCATTTAATATTTGAACTTGATAACCTCAGGAAGAAAATAAGATTTAGTAGAGACTTGCCTGAAATGGAAACTTCAGCTCTTACAGTAGTAAGCAGAAATAAATTCTAGGCACAAAGAACTGGAAGATGCTGTGACTCATAAGTCTCTGCATTGTCCAATGAACAAAAGAAAATGTCCTTTAAAAGCACCATTCCTCATTTTAAACAAGCTGCAGCATTTCATCCTCACCATATCACTAAAGCAAAATCTTTATAGGTTATGGTCATCAATCAAAGTCCCTGTTAAAGTTCTTTTTATTTTAACTACAGTAGAAATTTTCATTTAAAGGATTCAGTTCACTGAGCCAGATCAATTCATACTAATGCAGCTATCATGACCTTTATCTTTATTTTCCTCTTTAAAAAATGCAATATAAACATAAATAAAAGAGAAAGCAGTTCCCATAAAGCTAGCTGTCTTTCTGGTCTGGTTTCTTGTCATGGTTGATTTTGTTTTCTCTGTGTGTGTATGTGTTTGACAATATTTCAAAAAATTTTAAATTACTCTCTATCTTTGATTCTGCAGTAGATGCTATGATATTCTGCCCAGGTCTTCCTTTCAAGACTGAAGCATCCGTATCCTGGCTGTGCATGGAGAACAGGTGCTGATAGCTGACTCTGCTCAGCTGAGTCTCTCACCAGGAATGGGCCCAACAGCCCTTGTCAAAGATACATGTCCCCCTAAAAGAGGCACACATCTAGTAACTAGTCATATGGAAGTAAAAATGTGTGGCCTCTTTGCCTCAAAGGTGGATGACTGTGAAGGGCTAGGCCAGCCTCAGAGTTGAAGACCCCGATCCCTGTAAACTGCAGTTAAACAACTTCTTTCACCCAATTCTAATCTTTCATTACAAAATTCTACTTCTTTCTTTCCATGAAGTTGGGTGTTTCTGTCATCACACAATACAGAAAGGATCAATATCTTAGTAAACCAAGAAAACTGACCTAAGATAGATGGTATGAAAAGGTTGTTTCAAGGGTGGTAGAGAAAATTATGAAATTCTTCTTTTTTATTGACACCATTATTTCTCTGTCTTGAGCACACTGCACTTCTTGTATAACTTATTGCTTTACATATGGACTTGGGCTCGGAAAATTTAAAGAACGGAAATAAAATGATATTAGATGGAATATAAGTCTATTTGAAAAGCTTTTGTAGAGTTCATTAACTGAATGGTAAAGGTTGAAATATATATTTTTTCCACCTTTTACATCTTTTATAGCACACACCTCATAAATGGCATTTGTGGTCTAGCATAATGTAAATGAAATATCTTCTGTTGCCTACTTACTGCCTGTTCCAAGTTTTAAAGACCTTTCTTTTATGTCTCCATAACCTTTTTACTTTTTAGCAGTGTCCTATACTTCATCCTGCTTGCACCCTTGCTCCCCAAAACAAGTTAATAGTCCAAATGACACATGCAAATACAGGATTCGGCACGAATAATGCTTCATTTTATTACAAAATATTTTATTACAAAATCATAAGCATGCAATGCTGTAACACAGCAATACCACATTCAAGCACACCATGTGGCATTTTAGGGAAAGTGCTCAAATTAAAACTATAAATTAATATACCCAAACTATTACCCTACCAACCATACTCAAGCAGGCATTCCTTCTGCTGGACCCTGTACATCACTCACTTAAATTTAATGTCTCCCTATATCACACAGGGTAAATAAATAGTATTTTAGAGTGTATGGTGTGCAGGGAAAAGGTAGTCTATCTACACTTATATTTTAGCCCAATAAAGACAAGGTGTGGCAATAGTTGTTTTAATATAGAGATGTTTGTACAAGTATTGTTTCTAATTTTAACTTGTCACGACCTTTTAGTGAAAAACAATGGCTTCACCAGAGAACTTTGGTTCAACTGAAATCATTCTAAGTAAAGCATGGGTAATTATAAAAAAGTAGTTTTAAACAATAATTAGTCAAATAAGTTTGGAGTCTTTTCTCCTCTTGAATGAGCAAAAGCTACAAGTGTTTCCCTTAAGATTGGGAACAAGATAAAGATGTCCACTACTCTTATTCAACATAGTACTAGAAGTCCTAGCCATAGCAATCAGATAAGGAGGAGAAATAAAAGGCATCTTAATTGAAAATGACAAAGTAAACTGTTTTTATTTGCAGAAGAAATGACAATGTACATATAAAACTCTACATATTTCACAAAAAACTACTAAAAATGATGAATGAATTCCATAAAGTAGATGATACAAAGTAAATATCCAGAAATCAGTTGCATTTTTATACACCAAGAATGAATTTTTGAAAAGGAAAAATAAGAAAAAAATCCCATTCACAACAGCTCCAAAAGGAATAAAATGCCTAGGGATAAATTTAACTATGGATGTAAAAGACCTGTACTTGACAAATTACAAGACATGGGAGAACTAGTCATGGACAACAGTGTGGTTATCGTGGGGCTCAGGGAGGTGGAGGAGGCTATAGGGGGATAAATGGTGATAGACAGAGACTTGAATGGGGTGGTGAACACACAGCGCAGTGTACAGATGATGTATTATAGGATTTTGGACCTGAAACCTATATAATTATGTTAACCATCATCACCCCAATAAATTCAATAAAAAAAGAAACAATGAAATCACGTATGTATTTTCCACTATTTTATCTTCATAAGTACTTCATGTTCTAAAGGTGGTCAAGGGCTTTAACACATTGAGACACTTATCACTGAAATGCATTGTTTTAAAAAAATAACTTTTCTGAAATTCATTTTCCTTTAGATGTCAGAGTAATTAATGTCTAATGTAAGTTGAGAATGAATGTTCATAGAGTTAAATACCAATTTTTTTAAATCATGATGAATTGGTAACAGAAATATATATTCTAAAATGTTTTACAATCAATATGTATACATATGATTTTGAATATAAATGTATTTAATTATAATATATATATTTGTATATAAACACACATGCATACATATATACTTTTAATATAGATATTTATGTAAGATTTTCTTGAATGAAATAATATATCTACAGAATATTATATTATCTAAAATTTAAATCATGTCAATTCAGAAAGTGTTTATTGAATGTCTGCTACTCTGCTTGGTGGAAACTTACAGCATTGCCTTACCATTAGAAAACTTACTGTTCTATGGAGGAAATAAGTTTAAGATAAATTTACAAATCTAAAAACAATGAAAGATCTTATGTTCTAAAGGGTTAGATTAAAATTCTAAAATTTAAAACCTGTAGATACAGATTTGTACACAGGAAGAATTGTATTTTTCATATTGTTAGTCAAAACTTTCAACAATTGTTTAAAATAAAGAATTGTGTATAGTTTGTAATACAGATGTATTCATGGAATTTATTAAGAATATTTGTAATATACTTTTAATTTTTTCTGCTCAATTTGTTGCTTTATTGGTAATTTTAGGGTTTTCTGTCTTTTTAAAAATCTTTTTTATTTATTTATTTTTTTTATTGTTCAAGTACAGTGTCTCTTTCCTTCCAGGACTCCCCGCAACGCAGCCATCCCTACCTCTCACCCTTGATTCTACTCCCCTTTGGCTTTGCCAGTGTGTCCTTCATACATGTTCCTTGACTTGTTTTTAATGAAGTACAGTCTGTATTCAAGTGACATTAAATCATTTCATGTATGTGAACTTAAGATAATATGCATACATTTGTCCCTTTCCAACCTTAGTGCTATTGTTTTCACACATACCTGTGTTTTCCTGCATATGATATAAACTGCACAGCAAATTGTTATTAGTTTTGCTGTAAACTATTACCTTTTAAAAAGATTTAAGTGACAAGAAAAACAGTCTTTACATTTACTCATGCAATTACCATTTCTGATGCTCTTCTTCAATTTGTATGTTTCCCATTTCTGTCTGGTACCATCCTTTCTTCTGCTTGAATAATTCTTTTGTCATTTTATCTTGTTGCTATGCAGCTTTGTTAGACATATAATTTCTTTTTTTGTTGTTGTTGTTCAATTACAGTTGTCCCACTTTTCTCCCCATTGCTTTCCCCTGACCTGTCTCCTCCACCACCCCTCTCAGTCAATCCCCACCTCATTTGCTTATGTATTTTTGAGGATCATTCTTTGAGAAACAATGGTGTAAAATATATTGTATAAGTTCTCTGTCCACAAGTCATGACATGCTTTTATTCATACAGAACTAATACTCCCTTATGTTCATTTAAACTCACAAGCGCTATCCCAAATACTCTCCAGGACTACAAGACATTTCATTTGTAGGGTTTCCTACAGCTAGTGTATCATGCCAGTTCTAGTAAATTGTTATATTTACTTACAAATCTCAGTGCACTCTAGCCAGCCCAAATTTCCATACTTAAGACACCAAAAGCTATGTTGGAGGCCATCAGAGTTAGTTCAAATGTTAAACAGAAAAAAATGGAACTCTTTGTTCTACTTGGCTGCACAAGAATTACAGATAGAGCATAACACTTAGAAATAGTATATTAATTATTTTAGTAGTATCATATATCCTGTTGATAGATTAACTGTAAATTTTACAATTTTTCATTCACCCACTTGCTTTCTAAAAAATGCTAAATAAATGAGTCAAAATCAATATAGTTAAAGAAAATTTTACTTACTATTGTAGTTTAAAATTGACCATTGCTTAATATTTCACAGTATATAAAAAGTTTCCAATAATACTTATTTGTCTTGAACAGCATTGTAACATTTTATTTAGTATTAAAATTTTAAAAATACACCCAAGAGAAAAATTGCTCATTATGAAATAAAGATATTTCCAAAGCTCTTTTTTGAGTCAAGTGAAAGTGTTGTATACAGTAGGCCTAGGAATCCTAGGGGTCACAGAAGTGTCTAGGGCTGACTTACTTAGTTCGCAACAATACCCTTTTTGAATCTGGTTGTTGAAGGCATTATCTTTAATTTCATCCTTTAATATACTTCTAAAACTCCAAGTTTTGAGCTTTCTGAATACTTCTAACTGCAACTGAAATGTGCATTTGAATTTTAACTCAAAGGTTTTGATTGTCAGACATAATAATTGCTCACAAAGTGATCATCTGTTGACTGTTTATAGTACTTGTTACCATGTTAATTCTATTCAGTCAACATTTGTTGAGTGTCCATTATATGCTGGCCATTATGCTAGGCACTTATAGCAAAATATGTGCTAGCTGATCAGTGTCTGACTAACAACCATAATCTCACTTAATGCAGCCTATCAGTTCATAGTTATAACCTATCATTTTTAAAAGGCACATGTTCAAAAGCATGTATTATCATCTATGTACAACTCATGCTAAAATAATGATAATCATTGCTAGGTTTCTGTTAGGCTTTTATTTTGAAATCACCAGGAACTGTTTTATGTTTCCTCTCCAAGCATTTAGTATCTAAAGTAGCCTGAATTAGTAGACATACTAGGTGTTCAATAACTAAGAATATAGTAAAAGACTTTACATTTGGTCTCATGAAGTACTGACTGATAAAAGATAGTTTTTATCCATATGTCCCTAAGAAACCAGATTAGGAAAAGAGGGTAATAAGCATGAAGGAAACATCCCTTTTGAATAAGGAGACAGTCTGTCACTGGATGGTGATTTTCACATTCCTGAAATATTCATTCATAGCATTGGTTGCGTTCTTATAGAATGATACTATCAAATAAACTTTTCTGCAATGATAGAAACATTCTGTATCTCCATGATTGGAAACAAATCAGCTTCCAATACTGACTTGCTAGCAACACATAATTGTAAAGCATTTCAAATGTGAGTAGAGTCACTAAGAGCAATTTTTCCTACTTTTTAAATTAATCTAAATATAATTTTAAATACCCATGCATGGTCAGTGACAATTATTTAGGATAGCAGTTACCGAATATATTGAAGCAGGACTCACAAGTGACATTTGAGATCCTGTCTCACACACAGTTAAGGTTTCTGTAATTTTTAGACAATAAAGACTGCCTACAACAAGGCTTGTAGAGCCCCTGAAACACACCTTTTCATGCCTCCATTACACAGAACTCACCACTTTCTCTAGCAAAGTAATGTCCTGGATACAAGACATGTTACATTTGCTATGTGACTGGAAAGCAAGAAGATTTTAATATACCATCCAAATTGAGTGCTTTTTACAAGTCACACAGTATGCTGCTTCCTGCAGGGTTAACTTCAAATACCTTCCAAGTTGCGTGATGCTCCTAGTGGCCCTCCTGATCATGCGGTGGAGACTTTATGTGCTTCCTTATGCACTCAGGGAAGTGGGATCTCTCTCCATGTGCAAAACAGACTTAGTTGGCAACCACTACAGTGAAAGCTCAAAGTCAGGTTTTCATTTTCAAAATTTGCTGTTTGTGGGATGAAGGAATTATAATCCACCCACACTGTGGAATTGTTTCCAAAGAAAGAGAGTTTTAAGCAGTAGACATTATTTTTTCACTTAAAGCTTCATTCATGGGCAACTGCCAGAAAGGAGGAAAATATAAACCTTTTGCCTTTTTCTGGATGTAGTACAATACAGACTTCTTAAATTGACATAAAATTCCATCCAAAGTGGGCAGCCAAAGTGAAACATTTGTTTTTCTTCAAACAGACGCCATTCTTCCTGCTACATGACTTTTTCTTAGTTTTCTATCCCTGAAATGCCTCTCCTCACAACTTTATACATGGAAAGCATACCTGATGCTTAATGTGCATGTTAATTCTATATTTTCCCTGGTTTTATTTATTCTATCTACCTTGAGTAACGTTTTCCTGAACTACTTAAATTTGGAGAGTCAGAAAATATACATTTACCTCACATCCCTAGATTATACGATGCCCATAATGGATGACCTAGATGCCTGTACAATCTTCACAGTGTTTAGAGCAGTGCAATGATAATAACAGTTGGAAAACAAATAGGATAAATTAGCAAAGTAATGAGGGATGGAATGGATGCATGAATGAATAAATGAAGGAATGGATGATTGAATTTATTAGTGAACGAATGAAAAGTAAATTCTTTTTTAAGATTTATTTATTTATTTATTTATTTATTTATTTATTTATTTGAGAAGGGGAAAGGAGGGAGAAAGAGAGGGAGAGAACCATCAATCTGTGGTTGGCTCTCTTGCACCCCCTACCAGGGACCTGGCCCACAACCTAGTCACGTGCCCTGCCTGGGAATCCAACTGACAACCATTTGGTTCTCAGGCTGGCATTCAATCCTTTTAGGCACACAAGCCAGGGCCAAAGAGTAAATTCTTAAGAAATGGTTCACTGATAAAAATGTCTGAAACATTAATTGAAATGTAAATATTTCTTGAGAACTCTACCTTGCAAGTTGCATGAAGCCTTACTAAAACAGATTTAAGAGGAAAAGATGAGTATTTATTGACTGAATAACTTGAATAGTCTGCAGAAGATGAGGCTTCAGCAAGTTGGAGACAAAGATTTAAATGACATTTGTAGGCTGGATTCTTTCTCTCTTTTGTCCCTGCTTCCTCTGCCTCTTCAGGGCTTCATGATGGCTGCTAGCATCTTGAGAGTCTATATATCAGAGGTTCATGATTAGTGAAAGAGTGATGGTACTTTCCAGAATTCCTGACAAAACGTGAGGCTCATTTTAGACCTCTACAATGTGATATGCTGACTTCAACTACCCTGCAACTTGCCCAGGGGTGTAACCCCACCAGACTCAGTACTATAGTGGAGAAACGGTGGCATCTTCCTCACATTCTACCTTCATCCTATAGGGTCAAATGCCAGAAGAAAAGGGAATGTATGTTGAGGAGACAAATATTAAATGCCCACTTCAGCAAATACAATAAAACTAAATATTGATTCATACTCTAATTGAACTCCATTCAATCCTACCATAAGTTACTTGAGGACCCAGTAAAAGCTTCTTATTTTTATTACATTATTTTGGGAAGCTGTTTTTTTCTCTAAGTAAAAAAAAAAATCATCAGAAGACCGTATCATTTGCATAAATCACTGTCCACAGCAGAGAAGATTTTCATTAGCATTTCCTCTTGTGTGTATCTTTCACAGATACTCTATGTGCTTCTTTCATAGGTAGCATCTGTTGATAGTGTTATGTGTCTTTAGCATCTGGTTAATATTACTGTTGGTTTCTTTCAGGAAAAAAATAAGTCTTTTAGCAGGCATGACTCAGATCGATAATGACTCCTGGGATAAGAAATTGATGACCACCCTTACAGGGTGTAATTGGGAGCTAAACATTCTCTGAAATGACATCTGTTTTGTGATGTTATACACAATTGTTATACACAGTTTTCTTGTTTCTTATATGACTTTGACCTTAAATTTAGTCTTAAATTTATATTTCTTTATATTCCGTAGACCTCTCTTTGGCTTACTTCTAGGAATTATTCTCAGGCTCTAATTTATTTATTATTAAAACTTTCTTCTCTCTCCTGTTATTTTGAAAGGCAAATTAGGCTGGTAATTATGAGGACAGGCCTTGAGTCTGAATTTCCTTGCCCTTATACAACCCTTAATTAAACATGATACACTTTAGTTCCTGATCTACAAAATGAAAATAAAAATTTGCTGTGAGGACCAAATAAAGTACATACATTGGGGTGGCAAAAAAGTCTGTTTATTTTTTTCCATAAAATAAAAGACACATTTTTCATTTTCACCAATAACTTATTGATTTGGATTCTTTGAGTAAGGTGGTTATCTACCATGTGGTATAACAATGATTGTTCTCAATTAATGTCTCTGCCTAATCGCTATCAACTTTAACCAGTCTACCTGACCATGGAGCAACATCTAGTGAGAAATATCCAGCACGAAACTTCACAAATCATTTTTGAAACATTTGATCAGTCACAGCACCTTCCCCATACACTGCACAAATCTTTTTTATGTATCAGTTGCATTTTTACCTTTCTTGAAATAATATACCAGAAATGCTGTGTATTTTCTACCATCTTCAATATTAAAATGGTTACACAAAAATTCACCAATTTTGATAATTTTTAAATGTACGCTGATATAACAGCTGTCACAATACAGTCTAACAAAAAGTTTTTGAATGAAGTTAAAGACAGTGAAGCACTAATAGAGCCATCTTATGGAAAAATCAACTTTGTGGCCAACCCAATACATATAAAGCACAGTATTTAGCATAGATTAAATGTCAACTATTATGACTATCATTATTGATTGCCATTTTTATTAGTCGAATTGCCTATAATGAAGATCAGTATCTAATAATTGATTTATTTTTAAAAGTCATTCATGTTTAATTCACTGTAAAACATCTAATTGTCAAACTGTGGATCATAATGTAGATGACAGAGCACAAAAATTACTAAAAATACTGGGCAATCATTAGTTAATGCTCATATTTTCCTCCTGAACATTTTATTCATTACTATTACTCTTACCCAGTTTGTATCTCTTACCAAATCTGATTATTTATATTTGTCTTCTTTCTCAGTTTTAACACCCCTTTTCTTACCAGGTTACATCACAAAATGAGGTCTAAGCCCCATCAAAAGTACATTCCTAAATACAGTGACCACAGATGCATCACAAAGACATATACTCCTCTGATCATGCCTTTACATACTGTACCAATGGCATGCTGACTGCTTTGGTTTTCCTGAAGAGCACTCTCAAACAGTGAAAAAGTAAAATAAAAAATATGGTATCTAGTAAAATTATGGTTCACCCAATTTGAATAAACTAGAAACATTGAGTGGTCTTAATCAACAAGATTTGAACCATGGTGTTTGTGAATATGCTTTCTAATTCTCATTTCCAGTATCTTAACAATACAAGTAATCATATTTCTGTTTCCTATACCCCTCATGAACTCAATAAATATTTACTAATATTTAGTTCTATGTTCATATATTTTGATAGGTACTGGGGTAAAACCCTACTGAAACATCTCTTCATTTAGAAAGTTATTTTTTTTTGTTTGATGCCTTAATCAGGCAAGTAAAAACAAAATGTTAACTACAATGTGGTAAAGTATGTGGTGTTTAATAGGACACAGAGGGAATCCCTTAAAGGATGGAAAGGAGATAAAACTTATACAGGCACCAGATGATTAAGGCCCTTGTATGGAATGGAAAGGATTTTGGACTTTGTTCTATGTGTACAAGGGAACTAGTAAAAGACTTTATTTAGACAAGATTTGTGTTTCAACAACATCTCTATGATTGTATGAAAGAATGAATTCCAGGGAAAGACAAAGGCATGAATTCAGGTACAAGACTTAGTTAGGTAATCATTAATGTATCACTGGTGGGAAGCAATTGTTTTATATTTAATGAAGATATAGAGATTTGGTTTTCAGGGGGGAAATAAGACAGGACTGGAAGATGGATTGAAAGAGAGAGAAGAGACAGAAGTTTACCAAGTTTCTTGTTTCAGCAAGCATATGGAAAATCATATCATTTGCTAAGACAGAAATAGTAGAGAAAGCCAGGTCTCTGTATCCATTCTTCTGTCTCCTGTCAATCATCTTCAATGTTGTCAAAGTGATCTTTATTAAACAGTTTTTGATTTTTTTTATTATTATTGTTCAAGTACACTTGTCTCCATTTTTCCCCTGCCACTCCCCCTGCTTCACCCATCCCCACCTCTCACCCTCAGTCCTTCCCCCTTTGGCTCTGTCCATGCGTCCTTTATTTATGTTCCTTGATCACCCTTCTACTTTTTCACTCCCTTACCCCTTATTACTGTCAATTTCTGTTTTATTTCAATGTCTGGTTATATTTTGCTTGCTTGTTTGTTTTGTTGATTAGGTTCCACTTATAGGTGAGATCACATGGTGTCTGTCTTTCACTGCCTGGTTTATTTCACTTAGCATAATGCTCTCCAAATCCATCAATGCTATCACTAAGGGTAGGAGCTCCTTATTTCTTTCTGCTGCATAGTATTCTGTTGTGTAAATGAACCATAGTTTTCTGATCTGCTCATTTACTAATGGACACTTAGGTTGCTTCCAACATTTGACCATTGTAAATTATGCTGCTATGAACACTGGAGTGCATAGGTTATTTTGAGTTGGTATTTCAGGATTTTTAGGGTATAATTCTAGCAGTGGAATTGCCAAGTCAAAAGGTAGTTCCATTTTTAGTTTTCAAAGGAAATTCCATAGTAACCTCCCAGAACCAATCTGGAATTACAACAAAATTGTGGAGTAATCACCAGGCACAAATAACTGAACAATAGCAAGAGAGACTTATAACCTCAGACAGACAGAAGAATCAGCTTCAACAAAATCTGGTGGTAAGGAGTGCAGCAGAGACTCCAGAAGGCTGGTGGCAGCACTGGAGGGATAATTAAGCAGCTGGTTGGATCCCCCTGGAAAGAGCAGGGTCTGAACCTCAAACTGGGATCCCCAGTCTTGTGCACCAGAACCCAAAAAGTACACAGGTAACAACCAGCTGTGAAAAGCAGCAGGGTTGCTCTCTGCCAGAGATGGACAGCTGGAAATGATGAGATGTTTAAAGGGCCAACACAAAAATTATCATCTGCAGCCACTTGCCCTGGGCTCTGGCAAAGGTAGGGGCAGAGTGAGCTAGAGACACCTGAAAAGAGACAGGGTACAGAAGCTTTTGGGAGAGAGCTGAGAGAGTAGACACAAGGATCATGGTGCTGAATCATTCCCCATAGGGCAGCAGCCTATGGGAAAACAACAGCCCCACCCAGAGGAGAGATTCTGCCCTTAGAGGGATTCGGTCTTTGGAGGGATTGTGGTTTAAGATTACTGCTGAGTGCAGAGTGACTAGATTAACAATTGAAGGAGATGGCCACAGACGGTAGATCCCTGGCAGTCTCAGAGCAGGCTGCCTGAGGTCAGACAGGGTCAACATCAGACATCACCAGAGGCAGATCCAGAAAGAAAAAGCAATGGTAAATACTAGAGGTCACTGAGACAAAATCCACTGTGGTTTTCTCCATGATTTGCACTATTTTCTTTTCTGCATAGCTTTTTAACATTCACTTCTTATCCATCAAGTTTTGTGCATATTGTCACTAAATTGTATACTATGGCTTATTTCTCTCCTTTCTTATAATAGTCTTAATCTCTTTACACATTTATTAATACTGGTTCATTTGCTGTTGATAGTGGGATTGCAGGGGGGATGGGATATTATTGCAGATGTAGGTTTGTTTCCTGGGCTTTGTGGTTTTCTGGCAGCACCTGCATTATAGCATACAAGACATGGAAGGCAGAGTGACTCTCAATCAACCAGTTGGAAGGAAAGACCCACCAAAGAATGACCCAACAACAATCAAAACCCAATTAAATCCAGAGAGCCAACATAAAGGGCATCCTAAGAGCATCAAATTCAGGATATCAAGAAGACTGCACATTTAATTTCACAGGTGTCCTACCATAGAAGTTCAAACCACAAACTCAGGGAGTCAAACAGATCAATTTAAGAGGCAGAAACAAGTAAGTAGAGTCTCAAAAACAATGGGAAGACAAAGAAACAACTCCCAAAAGAAAGGAAAGGAGGAAGCCTCAGAAAGAATGCTAAATGAAATAGAGGCAAATCAACTATCAGATACTGAGTTCAAAACAATGGTTATAAGGAAGCTCAATGAGCTCACTGAAAACTACCAAAAACCACAGGGAAACTATGAGGAACTTACTGAAAACTATATCAGCATGAAAAAGAACATAGAAACTATCAAGGGCCAAGAGGAAATGAAGAATACAGTTTCTGAATTGAAGAACACAGCAGAAGGAATCAAGAGCAGGCTCAATGAAGCAAAGGATTGAATCAGTGAGCTGGAAGACAAGGTAGAAAAAAATCTCCCAGAAAGAGCAAAAAAAGAAAAAAAGACTCAAAAAAAAAAATGAAGAGGGATAGGGGACTACAGGACAACATGAAATGTAATAATATCCATATAACAAGGATACCAGAAGGAGAAGAAGAGGAGCAAGGAGTAGCAAACCTGTTTGAAAAAGTAATGATGGAAAACTTGCCTATTTTGATGAGAGAGAAAGTCAGACAAATCCAGGAAGCACAGAGGGTGCCAATCAAGAGGAACCAAAAGAGGCCCACTCCAAGACATATCCTAATTAAAATGGAAAAATTCCATAACAAAGAGAGAATCTTAAAGATAGCAAGGGAGAAACAGGAAGTAACATACAAGGGAGCCCCGATAAGCTAGCAGCTGACTTCTCAACAGAAACACTACAAGTCATAAAGTTATGACAAGAAATATTCATAATGAAAAACAAAGTCCTACGGCCAAGACTACTCTATCCAAAAAGGCTCTCACTTAAAATGGAAGGCAAAATAAGGAGTTTCCCAGACAAAAGAAGGCTGAAAGAATGCACCTCCACCAAGCCAGCACTGCAAGATATGCTGAAGGCGCTGCTTTAAGAAGATGAAGAAAAATAGTGAGAGAGAGAGAGGAACACAAGTAAAAAAGGGGGAAAATGGCAAAGAATAAGTGCCTATCAATAATAACCTTAAATGTAAATGGATTAAATGCTCCAATCAAAAGACAGAGTAGCTGAATGGATAAGAAAACATGACCCACACATATGCTGCTTACAGGAGACCTACCTCAGAACAAAAGACTTACACAGACTGAAAGTGAAGGACTGGAATAAAATATTAAACAACTTTGATCATAAAATCCCTGTATAAAAAATTCAATGGATAAACATTACTCACAGGACAAAGCCCAGACACTACATCATCTGCATAATTTGTTTGCTACTAATCTTTTATTTCTCTCATATTTTCTCTAGACACAGTTTCTGAACCTGTGTGTGTAGGTGTGTATGTGTGTGTATGTGTGTGAGAGAGAGAGAGAGAGAGAGAGAGAGAGCTCTGTCTATAAATTTTCTTTACACATTGTCCAACTTTGAGACTCATCTCTATACTTTATGATCTAGTTAAAATAGTATGCCCTCAATCCAAGTTTCCCGGATGTTTCCATGCCAGCTTAATCACATCTGATTTTTTGGCTCCCACTGTAGCCATAATTTTTTTTTTTTTAAATAATGTCTCACCATCATGGTGTGCTTGCATGTCTTCTTGCCATAAGACTATGAGTTCTCATTTGATTAAGGTCAACTTACTCTTTTTCCACACCTGCCACAATAGATCAGATGCTCAATAAATGTTTAATGAATAAAATACTGCAACAGGTGTGTCAGAATAAGTTTGGACATACAGTTGTCAATGTGGACCCTCTGTGATCCAACTCTATGCACAATTTTCTAGTTCTAGTTCATTTAGAATTCTGTAGTGACAATGACCAAAAAAGCAGAGATGCATATTGATAGAAATGAAAAAGATATTTTTCTTGCCCCAATTTGTTGTTAACATTATTTACTGCTGTAATACTATAAACCCTTGCCCCTTTACTGAATGATAACTTGTTTGAAATGTCAAATATTTCCAATGCATTGTTTTAAATCTGACCTGTAATATTGTCTAGATGCTGCCAATACTCAGACTTAGATATCAGAAATCTTTTATTCACTTTTACATGAATTTTTTCACATTACAGTTGATCTGAAATTTCTTCTATCATCAACAAAATTTGGCATCATCACATAACTTTTTAAAGTACCTTTGTTTAACATATGTTTATTCAAATCAAAGTACACAGAGCATAAATTATATTCAATATATTGGTATTTTAAACATTATTAGATAAGTTTTATGCTGTAATTTTAATATGGGCTGCATACTTACTATAAAGTCCCTGGGTAATAAAGAGTCATTTAAAAATCTGATTGGATGTTGAATTGAAAATGGTCATTATATTCCAGTTTATAAGTCCTGCTCTTTTGCCTTAAGGTAGATTAATAATGGGAACTTTATGATTCTTATTAAATTATAATTACTAAATATATTTTCAATTGTTATATTCTTTCAGAATATAAAACAATATCTTTTAAAACTGAAAGCTTCCTCATGAAACAGAAAAAAATACATAAAATTAGATTTATATAGAGGAAGATATATTCAGATCCTGCCTGTACAAATTTGTTAAACTGTATATAATGATAAATACTTTAAAAGAATATACTGATCATTAGATTTTTAAAATATATTTTTGAATTTATGTACAAATTCTACCAGTGAATGCAAATACCTAGAATGCCATTTTGATTAATGATATTTTATTAGTATTGCATTTGATTGAAATCCATGGGATAGTATCAGGATTGAAAATACACATGAGTAGGGTAATTAAAAATATGTGCAATCAGTTCAATTTTCAGTGATTCTGCTCTCCCACTCCAGCATAAAATGTGCTGAAAATGCTCAAAAATTAATGGCACCCACTTCTTGCCAAACATATACATTATCCTCCAACATTTTAGTGGTGCATCACTTTCACATCTTACATTAGCCAAAATTATCAACTGTTTTGTTTAATAGATATGTATAAATACAAAATTTTACCAATATCTTTGCATACTTCTCCTTGTCTTTCAGTACATATTTCTCAATTAAATTTGTTTTTCCTAAAAATACATATTTTAGTGCTTTTTAAAAATACAGTTCTGGGATAAATTTTTAAAATTATTTTAGTTAACTAAAAAAAAGATGTTTGGGGTTAAATGAACAGTCCTTCCCACACAGATATATTGGCTATCCTATTAAATTAATGATTTTAATGGCAATTGTGTTCTTCTGGCTTTACACTTATTCTTTGACTCTATATTGCTCAACTGATTGAAAGTATTCACCATTAAAATGTATTACTCTGTTCTGCCCTTCCTTCTCTATTGAAGAAGCAGAATAATACAACAGGGTGTCTCATTCAGAGATAATTTGAAGGGATCTATCTTGTTAGGCTGCATGAGGCAGCAGTAGATACTGATCCTATTTATAAAGTGAATTTCCACTACTGTCAGTTATTGAATAATTCATAAAATAAAAAAATACTGCCCATCCATAAGGCAATTGTACCTTTTTCAGAGTCAATTTTCTAAATATTACTTGAAGCCTTCTCTCACCTGGGACAACAATGGTTCCACATTAATCAGTATGCGATAATGAATGCCACATTCAAAGATGGTCTTGAGTTGACTTCCAAGTTTTGCTAGTGTCTGCTAAAATAGTTTTCTTCATTCTAAGTAAAGGGTCTTCCTCTCTACCAGAAGTTACCTAATTATGTAAAGATCAGTGATTAACTGATTATGATGAATAAATTAATTTCCATGGAGATGCACAAATTCAGACATTTCTAATTAGTATAATTTTCATGGGACAACCAAAAAAATTCTCTGTTCTTATTAGCAATGATTAACAGAACAATAACTAATTTTGGCAGCTTCCTAAAAATTTATTAGAATCACCCTGAGGACACACATTAAGGAATTATAAATTTATAGAAATTGTTGTGAAAAAGCTAACTATAAGCAATAGCTATAACAGCAAACTGTCTTTATTCTGAAAAATTCTCATCTTCCTTTGTTATGCTTATAATCATCATCATCATCGTTATCATCACAACTGATACTATTCAGTATCTAGTATTTGACTTTCAAAATGCTATGCATTGTATATAATGTATTAACTTCAGTCCTTATAGCAGCCTAATGAAGTCTGTGTTATTATTGCCTCCAATTTAATGATCATGCTCAATGGAAATTTTATTTTGCTTGATGCTGATTAACCACCAATTTCACTAGAATCACTGGGTTTTAAAAATTATCATTTATATTTGAAGTTTTTTTAAAACTTTATCTGAATATTTAAGAGATCTATGTTCAATTTATTAAACTCACACTAAATCATGAAAAATATATAAAAGACAGAAAAGATAGTTCTGATAATATTCAATGTGCTGTGTCCAGATAGGTCACACTTTAACTGCAGGTTTAAAATAATAATTCTTTGGGTTTTCTTTCTTTTCAATTAAAAAAATCAGACTGAAAATGAAGTCTAGAACAATGATAGAATAGTTTTTATGAGATTTAAAGTAGAAATATGTAGGCATAATCATTCATGATAGAACTGAAAATTCTGTCAGACAGAGCACATCACAGGAAACAAGATATGAAATTCTGAATCAAATCTGATTTAAAAAATTAGGGAAATACATGAAAAAATAACACAAAGGGAAACAAACATTTTAACAAGTGATCTTTTTTACCATCATATGACATTTCTGCGTCAAAATAACTACGTTTAACTGTATGGTCCCATAGTGAAGATAGAAGATTGTGAATCAGTTTGTTTCCTTTGATCCATCAGAAGTTAAAATGTAGTTTTCGTAATAAAAAGAGTACCTTTTCAGTGAAAAGATGCCTATGATATTCATACAAATTTCCAAATCCTAAATGGCTACCAGAATTAATTTTCAAATATTGTTTCCTATCGGCTTTCACAACAATAATGTTGCCAATCAAGGAGTTGTGGGCAAATTGTATTGTCAGACTATTTCAAGTTTGCTGTGACTACATATGAACATCAAATATACACTATAGAACATAGAGTAAGAACATAGAGTAAGAGTGATAGTATAGAAGCAGCAGCCACTTTGTGAAGAAAAGTAGGCAAAATATTTATGCATGTGAACTCTCAGCAACAGACAGTTACCAAAGAGACTTGGCAGAGTAATGGAGTAGCAGAAAACCAAAAGGCAAGTGATCTCCACACTCAGTGGAGATCCATTAGAGAGAATCATGAAACATTTCTGAAAATATAATAAAGGAGAAAAAGGTAAATTTATGACATATATGTACAACAACACCCATAATTAAATATCCAATCCTTCCCAATCATTGCCTTCTCACTCAGAGTAATGTCCTAAATCCTTAAAAAGGTCACGATGGCTCTTCATAATTTAGTTCCTATTTCCCACTCCTTCTCTGGGCTCCTACCATGCAGACCTCCCTGTTCTACTAGAATATTCCAGCCACTCTCACACTTCAGGGATTCCTTACTTGCCCTTACCTCTGCCTGGATCATCAACTTCAAAAAAGTCTGGGCTCACAGGTTTCCCTCTGCTAGATTTTTTCCAAAGTTAGCTTTTCTTGGGAACTCCCATGGCCAACTTGTTTAAAATGGCAACTTGTCCCAATCCTTCCCTATGGGCTTGTATTTTTGCTGCTGGTCACCAACTAAAATCGTCAGTCCTAGAGCCTGGAATAATTCTGATATGTAATAGGATGTATAAAGATTATGTATAGGGGATATATATATAATAGAAGCAATATGACTAACATATATAATATGTAGTTCTCCCAAATTCACTTATACCAAGCAATATATGGTATACATACTATATATTACCGTTTTACAATATATATTATACATTTTATTGCAAACCTATGTACATATACTAAGAATATGTATATATAAATATGTCTGTATAATGCACACACCACACACACAAACATGCATTTATGTGTGCATTGATTAAATGAAACCTATTGCCCAGTATGCAGGATGGGCAACATGCTGTAGTGGAAAAATCTTAGGCCTAAAGGCTCCTTGTGAGTTTTATTCCTGGTTCTTCTGCTTGCTGTCTGTGTGACAGATTGGGAAGAAAATTAGGCATTTAGATCAGAAAGAACCTCATGAGGAGACTCAGATATCTACGGGAAAAAATGTGCATTATTCAAGAAATTCCATATTTCCAAAACTGACGCACCCTTGACTGGATGCAAGGTAATGCTGAGACAAAACTGGAACTATAATTCAATATTGGCGACTAGAAGGATTATAAACCTAATTCTCTACATTAATATATTCTTCAGAACCTTCAAATCTTAAACAACTTATTGGTCTTTCCTTAGATTTCCTCTATCCTAGGATCTTCTGATTATTTGTGCTAATGAGATATCTCTGACGTGATCAATCTGAAGCTTCATTACTGTGGCGGGGCTCTGCCCGTAGGGACCCCCCCCCCCGGCTGCCATGGATGAGAATAAGTCTACCAAGACTTGATCTGCTTGGGGAGCAAAGGTGGCCGAGCTCTCAAAGGAGAAGAGCCAAGAGCCTATTCCACAATGGGCTTTTGTTGGGTTCGTTTGCACCAGAATACAGGTAAAGCCCCTTAACCATTGTCAGGCAGTAAGGATCAAACAATAGATAACAAAGAACTCTGAGGGCCTATTTTGAGTAAGGGTCAGATAGCTAAAGAACTATAAAACTTTGAGGAACAAACTCACTCCTTGCTTGGACCCTTATCATTTAATTGAGAGCATTCTAAACAAAGCAGGTTTCACAGGATTTTACATATTCTTTCTTAGGCCTGATTGCCCTGGGAACAGGTCTTTTCCCGCACAGGGCTGCATCACCCTCTGTCATTGTTTCAGGCTTAAGTCATGCAGGGGAAGTAAAGCAGCCAAGAGATTAGGAGACTTCTTGCAGACAGAATGAGGATTCAGGCTTTGTCAAAGCTGAGAGGTGAAGGTCCATCACCCCCTCTTGCTGTAGCCCCCCAAGTCCTTCCTTGGGGGCCTCCCACATGATTGTGCCTGTCTTAGGTCATTCCCCCCTTGAGGAATCTTACCCGTCATTAGCTAACTGACTAAGCATTGGGGGCCAGTGATGGATGAAGTAAAAGGAGCAGAAGCAGCACTCCTGCCATGGAGGTAAGCTTTGTCTCCTCAGTGGTTTATGGTCCCAAGGTCGCTCACCCAGCCTTAGTCATGGGGGGTGGTTACAGCTTCTGAAACCAGGCAGGACGGTTCCCAACACATTACCACACAGCCGACATTGGCCATAGAGAGTTCAGGGACTTGCACAGTTTCTCTGTAAAAGGCCAGATAATAACTATTTCAGGTTTTTTGAGCCATAAGATCTCTATGGGCACTTCTCTAATCAACCTTTGTATGAGAGCAGCCATAGATGATGATAACACCTAAAATGGGTGTGGCTGCATTTCAATAATATTTTATTTAAAAAACCCCACAACAATGGGTTTTGAGCTGGATTTAGCCAAAGTGCTATAGTTTGCTGACCCCTGGTTTGGAAAACCATTCAGTAGTAAGGTTAATATTAATGGTTTCTCAGTGTAATGTGCCAAGGATTGTTTCAGGAACGTTATAGCATGTAAAAAAATAGGAAAAACTACAATATTGTATCCTCTACTGGTTTCTAATCAGAATTCTGCAGGACTTCATATAATATATGCTATTAAAGAGTTCTTAGAATGGAATATGGTCATGTTCAATTTTACAAAAGGGGTATATTTTGAGAAATCCATCATTAGAAAACTTCCTCATAGTGCAAAAACCATAGCATGCACCCATACAAACCTAGATGCTGTAGCCTACTATACACTTAGGCTATTGGGTATACCACCATTGTATATGCATTCCCTCATTGATTGAAATGTCATTGTTGGGCACATGGCTGTAATTTAAAACTGGTAAGGCACAGCACTAATTAGCTGCCTTCATTACTGTCAAATAAAAACAGAAAAACACAGTTGATTTGTAAATTGGTGGTCACAGAAATTTAATTTTTTAAGTTTCTATATCTCTACACCTTCCCACTCCCAGCTCTACTAAAAAGCTTCACTAAGTTAACTCTGTATGTTGTAGCAGATGTTACAATACATAAATAAATAAAATTTGATTTTTCTTTGGGATATTTTATTTCACTTTTAATCGAAAGAAATTATCAGGGAAATGAGTGATATGACTATTAACCTTTTTCCTTCTGCTGGAGAGACAACAAATTCATCATTTAAAATGAGAGCAAACAGAGCATTCCAGATAATTATAGAATTCTCTTAGAAATATCCCTTGCTTAAAAAACATCAGAAGTTTTGAAGCTGAGGTAATGAAGACCACGTCAAATTCAGAAATAGTATTTTCCCGGAAGTGTCAGATTTCTCAGCAAATACAGATCTGTTTGGTGTCACTGAATAGTCTCCTTTGTCAATAATGATTTTAGGAAAGCAAAGTGGGACAGCTGCATTTTGCTTGTGATGTGGACTTGTGGAAATGAGCTTTGTGATGGGTGTGAAATCCTGCAAACCTTAGGACTTTATCATTTAAATGTTGTCCAGTCTTCACTTCTTAGCTTGCACGATTCACAGGTGGTTGAATTAATTAAATATTACAATCAGCTGGTTTAGCTAACAGAAAAATTACACCTGGAAAAGTCCATAAGTTATGCAACCAAAAACATAACATTTTTGTCAAACTGAAATTTACCTAATTCATTTCTAGATATCTGCCGTACAACAACGTGAATATAGTTAACAATGCCCGATAGTACACTGAAAAATGTTTTACTAGAGTAGATTTTATATGATGTGTTCTTTACCATATTTTATAAAAGACCGAACTGAAAATAGATAATAGTTATACTTCTGATTTTATTCTTATTTCTGAGGTAATGATAACAATTCACTTATTTAAGTGCCATTTTTGTTCCTGGATAAAAATTATCATCTTAGTTCATCAGAAGGGTGATAGTCACAGAAAGGTAAGTTAGGTATTTAATTCATTGTCTTGGTCAATGTGAAAACAATACTTACTAGTGTTACAAAGCCATTCCCTTGCAATGTTCAGAAACTGCCCACTGTTACACAGGGTGCATACACAATGCTCATTTTTTCCACATTTTATCGCATCCTCGAAGCAGATGCTGCTGTCAGAAATGACACAGGATTACAAGTGAATGTGCCTCATAATTAATAATAAAATATTTATTATTTTAGAGTGTTCTTAGCTTGTTTTAATATTTGAATGTTACTGTCTAGATGTATCAAATCTTTCACTAAAAATGACTGAAGTACACCATTTGCTGGCATAATTATGAAATATATATAAATTATCTATATATGCATATATGAAAGAAAGCCATGCTTTATGCACATTTAACTGAATTCCAAAAACTTGATGGAATTTTTCTTTCTTAAAACTTGAGGCCCCAGACTCCTGGCAGACCTTGGTGTTCTGGCTGCGTGATTGCCACAGAAACTCATTCTGGTCAGCATTGTAATGGCACCAAACAAACGTATGATGGGGACTGCTTCGAATGTACTTTTTTTTTTTTAAATAGCACTAATTATTTGTCACCCTTTACAATGAGTAGTTAATTGCTGTTAATTTTTTTGGCATTCACTGTAGCAGCATTAATCACAATGAGCTCATTTGACTTTAGTGTGAAATATAATGTGTGATACCACAGGAGTTCAATCATAATTTAACAGTAAATAATGTCCACTGAGTGTGAAGCATCATAAGCTTCTCTCAGAGGATGTGAAGGCCTTGATCGTTGTCTTGCAAATGTGAATTGCTGTCATTTGATCCTCGGTAATAAAAAGTCTCTACTAAAATATAAGAAAAGGTGAGAAAAGGCTTACATCAAGCTAAAAAACGAAGTTTTCAAAAAAAAGATGATTGAAACCCTGCATATCAGTTACGTGGTGCTAATGATAAAAGAACTGTCGCAGCAGGGTAAGGAATATTTGCCAGCAGGGTGATTAAGCGTGAGATGTTAAGCCACAGACCTCCAGGCTTTGTAATTTGGTGGCTATATTATTTTGGAAATTGACAATTTCTTTAAGCATTAAAGTTTTTCACCGCTAAAATGAGGAAAAGTTCAGTGCTCACATTATAGGAGTTTGGAGAGAATTATAGGTATAAAAGCATTAAGCATAATGACTTAGTAAATGCTTAATAAAAGTTAATTGTTAACATTATTAATATTAATAAAGAATAAACTTAAAGTAGATGAGATCTGTAGAATCTTTGTTGTTTAAAACATCTGTGATAAGTTTAAAGCTTTTTCTTATGTTAAGTAAGCCAGCTTTAGTTCATTCCTTATTTTTTTTTTACCATCAAGAATGAGATTTCCTCACAAATGGATTTCCTCACAAAAAAGTACCCTGACTGGCTGCAGGGTACTTTGGCCCTGCAGCCAGTCAGACTGTGTTATTAAGATAGCATCATGCTGTATATCTCTACTTTCTCCATCACAGCCTCTTCTGTATATGTCAATCTGCTGCTCATACCAATGAGCTATTTGTGTTTTTTCTCATCTTATCCATCTTACCTGTTTCAACCTGAGTTAATCAGAGAAATGCTTCTTCCCCTAAGTGCCTTGTTTAAAGCATCTTGTTATGTCAAGCTAAGTAATGTCATTTATAACAGAAGAGCATTGTTGTCCAAGGAAAGCAAAATATCCCTTGCAAACTGACAGGCATCCCTGTTTGCTGACTGGCTGAATTTAAACTGTTTTGTTTGACACAGACCTCCCTGACTTAGCCTTCTTTCTGCACTGGTGCTGCTTCTGACAACACTTCTTTGCGTATGCCTGCCTTTACATAATGGCTGCTGTGCTTTATTTGTGTTTCATTTAGCTGTGTATATGTTCTTCGGCTTGGAAAGTTTCTTTTTTTCTTAGGACTCAGTCTATGCTGTTACAGTCTCTGCAGAAAGTAATGTCTCGGTGAGTCCTTCATCTGTGTTCTTATCTTTCAGAGAAAATTATTGTTGTATCACATGACGTCATGATCCTTCATCCTCTGTGATTTACTGGTAAAACTGTAAATTTGGAGAAAAGTTCACTTAAAGCCAGGAAGGATTTCTTCTTTTCTCATCTATTAAATGATCTATAAGGAGCCTTTTTTCTTTCTTTTTTTGTACACACTGGTAACATAACTTATTTCATCAGTTTAACCTCCCATGGAGTCACTCAAAATTATTGTAGAACCAAAGTAAATACGTCAGAAGAAAGGATACAATAGAAAATAAGGGTTAATGAAAATACATGTTAGAAATAGGAAGTAAGATTAGAGATGACATATTATTATTTGCCACGAGGGATTCTTCAGGCAGCCAGGAAAAACACACACACAGCCCTTCTGGCTTTGTCATCATACCAGACATCCATTTACTAATGAATTCAGAAATAATTGTCACCGTAGGGCTCTATAGAGTAGCATGAATTAGGGTTGAATAGTTATAACACTACTATAGAAGGGCAACCTGCAGTTTGAGGACATTGTTGCCTAAAAGAAAGCCCAGAGTCAAACTCACATGCATTCATTGGGCTTTTTAATACAATTTAAAAAAAAATACTTAAGAGCTCTGGTTTAATTTTAATTTCCAGTACGTAAGCTTTATCACTGTTCGATTGTCAGAATATAGTCACCTACTCAGGTATATAAGCGCATAAATATTTTTATATAACTTGTCATCCACTATGACCCAGTCAGCTCTATTTGGTCTGAATCGAGACTCTTGATGTTTAAGGGTGATGACTCAACCACTAGGTAGACACCAGGAGATAAGTTACAAATGTGGAGACACAGCAACTTACACACTGATTGATTAATTGATGGGAATAAATGAAAATGGTTTTAAAGAGTTGTGGGCAGAAACTTGTGGAATAAAGCTCAGAGATTTGTGGCTTTAAAGCTTTAAATTGCTTTTTATCTCTATGAAATTACTGAAGTGGCAATTGAGTTCATGCAATTTAACACTTATTTCAGATTGTGGGAAACTATTAGCAAATATAAGTGGTTGTTACTAGGAAAGATCTATACTAGCTGATGATGGTGGCTGTGTTCTTTTTGTCTACAGTGTAAGCTTCCTGTGACATTAGCTCCTCAGGAGTAAAATGTCTCTTTGTCTTTGTTTTCTGATATCTTCTGCAAGCAGAGAAAAGTGCTTGGAATATAGCAAGTGTCCAATGAACATGTATTAATTGCATGAAACTTGTCTATAAAACATTATGTGGTACACACCTCTCCTCACTCTGAAACGAGTAGCTTAAGCATTGATCTCCTTGTACAGAGAGTTATCTGGTTCTTCTGACTATGGGATGTCAAAAGAAAGTTCCCTTTTCTTTCCTTTGTTTTTATGGAGACTGGGCAAAGTTATTCTGTACTGGGCATTAATAAACACAGGGGCTCTGTGGCCAGATTGCTTGGGTTCAAATTTTAGCTATTTTACTAGCGGGGTTACCAAGGTGAGAATGTAAAATTTCTCTGTGTGTCTCTTGCCATACCATGAAAAGGATTTAATAAGAATGCCTAACTAAGTGATAAGAATGCATTAAAAAGTGGGTAGAAGAGAACTTTGTACATAGTGAGCATTCAATAAAGCATAGCCAGTCTTACTGTCGGTGCTAATGTGAAACACCTACCATAAATTTTTCATGCTGAATATTCTTAGATAGGGATATTTCACAGGTTAAAGGTGTATTGTTTTCTTGGCAATTGAGAATCATCACATTGCTTTAGACATTATTTATATTTATACTAATATAGCTTATTTACATTTATACAGTATCATTGTTACTTTGTTTCTATATCTGTATTTCCCACCTTAGACCACTGCTTTATTAAAATCAAAACCTTGCCTTAATTATTTCTCTATACTTAGAAGACAGGACAATCTTATACACAGATGCTCATAAAGTGTATTTTGACTGGTTGATGAATGAATGAATGAAAGACTGAATCAATATGCATATATTTGGCATCTATATACACAGATCACACTTTTTCTTCTCTGGTGCATACACTAGATCGCTTGCTCTAAAAACAATTATTATACAAATTAAAGATTCAAAGTAAAGAAATTTCTTATTTTCACTTTGTTTTCTGAATGCCCAAAATGTAAAGGATGTGTATTTGTATATTTGTATTAGTATATTGAAACATTTTCTCATAAATAATTTTCAAGCTTTGTAATTTCATCATAAAACATTATAAACAAAGTCAAACTTCTAAATTCCAAACATGAAAATGACTTTATGAAAGCAGAACAGATTCATAAAAGGTATTTGTATAAAGATCTGTTGATTTTGTTTATAGTTGACACCGAAAGTACTATTAGAGCCTAGACAGTTATTACATAGATAAAATTCCTAAGATAAATAACCCATACTATTCAGGATAGCCTGTCTCAATGAAACTTTAGTGTTTGGCACAATGTTTAGGTCACTTAATTTTCAATTACAACATTTAAAGGACCCCTTTCTTTATTAAAAGAAAAAATCCTTAGATATTATAAAAGTGGATTTTAAACAGTAATTCTCTCAACTTCCTTCAACACAAAACTTATTTCTATATGTTGAAAATAACAAGTTTATGTAGCAATATGTTCAGGTCATCCCCATAGCTATTATTATTATATATTGAAGAGTCATATATGTAATTTGGGGAGGAGCAATAGTTTTAAAATGTTGATACACTTCAACTCACAGAAAATGTCAAATGCTTTCAAAACTCTGAGGGACAGATTCATGTACAACAAAAACTTTCAGAATTTCAATTTCTAAATAAAGCAGCAAAACTGAGATTTGATGCATTTTTATACCCTCTGTTAGTACCTTCTCAGCACCTATGACATTTTGACATATCTTTTCTATGATCATAATCATTTATATCTTATTTCTGAATCATTCTTTTTTTATACTCAATAAAGGAAATATAATGGCCTAATTCAATACACCCCAAGAAAATAATACAGTTTAAATTATATTTAGAATCTTGCTATTATGTTTAGTGTTATGCCATTTTGTAATCTATTAACATAAAATATGAAATCTTTGGGTATATTTTGAAATTCTAATTGAAACAATGTGGAAAATTTTATATATTTTTAATTTCAAATTATCAAAATCCAATCACATTTTTAAAAATTCAAGTGATAAGTATAGAATAAATTCAATTAATAGATGTTATTCATCCACATTTAGTGAATAATTTTTGTCAACATTTGAATTTTATTACAACATACAAGTTTTATAAACTGACTAGTTTTGTTTTGTTTTTGTCTTTGCCTTTAAAAGAAAAGCTTCCTAACTCAGAGATTGTCTTATAGTGAATTGATGTTTTGGCTTATGTACTGTCATTTTATTATTGTAACTTTTTGAAGTAGGTTATTTCTTTCCAGTGAAAAATAGTCTTATATGTTACAGTATTATATTTTTATGTGTTACATTAAACACAACACAAATAAGTAAACTGCTTCATTCCAAAGCAGTGAATCCACTATATCACTTAGTATTTTGTTGTTATCACTTTGTTTAATTTTGGGATAGGCCTGCCAGTATGCTCTCCTGTTACATCATTAAACAGGTACAGAAAGAATAATGTATGTCATTTAACTACCATATTCTCTGAAATCTTGTTTGCCATAAATAACATTTCTGACTTTAAAAGATTTTTGTCAAAATAACTTTATGAATAAATATTTTACATTAAAAACACACTTCAAAAATTGCATGAATTTATATTCATTTATTCAAAGTTCTTAAGCTCTGATGATCATCCTACCTAAAAATAGTGTAGTCTTTATGGTGATCACTTTGGACGTGATGGATGCCAGAATCTCTGTATGTATGAAATCATTGATAACATGAAGAGCAAGAACAGAGACTTCTGCAGAAATGAAGCACCTTTAACACCAGGACTAGCTTGTCTTTTCTGTGTTTGGAATAATAGATTCTTCGAATCTTACATGACATTCCAATAACAGTCTTTATCTTCCATTGTCAGTTAAAATATGAGGAAGAATTTTCCTTGAAACTTCTCCCAAGTACCAGACATACTGGAATTCCCAGCTGTGCACTTGTTTGCAAGGCAAACCTGGAATCAGCTGGAATACTAAACCACTTAGTTATACAACAGTGACCAGAGAATCTCACAAATGTGAACTCACCCATTGTGTTCTTCCAACTGCATCCACTGAAGTATTATCTAATATTTGGACATTGAAGATTTTCCATCTTTAGACAAAGGAACATTCTGAATAGAAAATGTATTATTTCAGTATTATTCTTGTCCAGTGTTTAGGAAACAGTTTAAAATATTGTAGCTTGTTGAATACATTTTGAATAACAGTGAGTACAATGTTCAGACTCAGAACATATAAACACATATTAAACTTTATTTTTGCCAATATGTTAAGATCATCTAACTTCAAAAAATTATAGTGACTTTTATAAAGAACATTTACATGTTTTAAAAATGTTTTCCTTGAGATAAAATTGAATTAACAAAACAACTACCAAAATACTATTGCTTGCATTTACTAATTTTTATTGAAAGTGATAATATTTGCTTAATTAAGGTCATCAATTTTATAATGTCTCACATACATAGTATAAGCTAAGACATAGCAAAAACACAAATCTTATAAAAGGTAAATTTCATATTTAAAAATTATACATGATAAGTACTACTTCTGGCTTTTAATAAATTTAAATAAATTCATTTTAAAAATCACATGAGTTTTGTCAAGAGTTAGGGTTAGAAAATAGTGTAAGAGAATACAAAGAATGTGACTGGTCTGATACTTTATTTTTGTGACTAATTTTTATTTTTAATTAAAATGGATTTTCAGGGAGTGTATTAGATTGAAAGAACCAAACAATAAGCACATAGGTTGTATTATACCTTTTTCCAAAAATAAAAACATATTTTATA
>PVIA01008563.1:0-70349 GCA_004024845.1 Tonatia bakeri | reverse complement strand
CCAGATTGCTCTATCCAGCAAAGCTTTCATTTAGAATGGAAGGGCAGATAAAGTGCTTCCCAGACAAGGCCATGTTAAAGGAGTTCATCATCACCAAGCCCTTATTATATGAAATGTTAAAGGGACTTATCTAAGAAAAAGAAGATAAAAACATGTACAGTAAATGACAGCAAACTCACAATTATTAACAACCACACCTAAAGCAAAAACAAAAACAAACAACTAGAACAGGAACAGAACCACAGAAATGGAGATCACATGAAAGGTTATCAACAGGGGAGTGGGAGGAGAAGAGAGGTGGAAAAGGTACAGAGAATAAGTAGTATAGATGGTAGGTAGAAAATAGGCAGCGGGAAGGCAAGAATAGTATGGGAAATGTAGAAGCTAAAGAACTTATGACACATAGACATGAACTAAAGGGGGAATGTGGGTGGGAGGGGGTGTGCAGGGTGGAGGGGAGTGAAGGGGGGATGATGGCACAACTGTAATAGCATAATCAATAAAATATAGTTAAAAAATAATACTGTACTTTATATTTGAAAGTTCCTAAGGAAGTAGATGTTATATGTTTTTATCACAAGAAATACATGTATAACTATGTATGGTGATGAATGTTAACTAAACATATTGTGGTGATCATTTTGCAACATATACAAATATCAAATCATTATGTTGTATTAATTGAAATATATACAATATAATGTTATGTGTCAATTATATCTGAATTAAAAACATTGATGGGGTTACTGCCATATTCCAAAAGCTATTCTAGGCAATAGGAAAGCTATTCAAAGGAAAACTGGATGGAGACAGGTGTCATCACTTGAGAGCATACATTGGATGAGGAAGAGTCTTTGGAGGGCAACATGAGGCTACAACATGGAGTAAGGGAATAGGCTCTACTGCCATGTCTGCTTAGGTTTGAAT
The DNA here is from genome assembly GCA_004024845.1 of Tonatia bakeri. NCBI lineage: Eukaryota > Metazoa > Chordata > Mammalia > Chiroptera > Phyllostomidae > Tonatia > Tonatia bakeri. The sequence goes on along the minus strand of PVIA01008563.1, from coordinate 69,422 downwards.
CCTAGTTTGTCCACTTACTAGCTTGGGAAGGTTATTTAACCTCTTTTCCCCCCTTATTTAACCACCTGCTATCTCCATTTGTAAGATGTAGGAGACCGTTCTGCGTGGCATGGGCCCAGCTCCCACTGGAATATGCACAGGACGCACGCCCACGGATAGGTTCTCCTGTGGGAAATCAGGCCTGCAATGTGCCTTAGACTGCTTTGAGTCTTGTTCTTGCTAAAAAACTCCTTTACCCTGAATTGAGGACATTTACTGCAAAGTAATTTCCGAAAATCCATGCTAAACCTTTCAAGGATGAGTGTAACCGGTCAACCACTTTTGCCTTTTCATTTGCAAATATCCCTCTTCTGTGATGTGACTAGCGGAATTGGCTCCTTTGTTTTCTGTAAAAGGTAACCACCTAAAGCGAACCTGTGTATAGTAAATGAGCACCATCATGTAATGTGCGGAGAAACCCAATAAAGGTTGATCACATCAAGGGCCAAGGCTTTTGTTCGTCTTGAGAGAAAAGCCATGCTGTTCCTTTTCCTCCACCAGACTTGGTAGTCAGTGTGAATGTTTCATTTCATCTATAATGACACAGACACTGTGGGCTGGTATCTGCATCAGTAAAAATGGATAATAGTATTATTCTGCATCACAGAAAGGTTATATCAAATAACTTAAGGTATTTTATGTACTTAGAATGATGCCTGGCACATAATAAGTGTTAAATTAGTGTTTGCTAGTTTTTAGTATTAGATATAGTGAATTTTAAATATTTGGGATACATCTAGATGTGTATATCTAGTTGAAATTTCTAAAATAAATTATGAAGTTCAGGATAGATATTGGACTACAAAGGGAGAAGTGACAGAACCCTGGGTAGCACTGATATTGAAGGATTTGAAAAAGACACTATAAGGTAGTGGTCAGAGAGAGAGGAGGAACCAGATAGGCATGATATGGAAGCTAAGTGTTGTCAACCAATGAAATTAAAATGTGACACAGACATTGGACTTGTGTGTATGGGGAAGGATTGGGGGAAAGCAGGGAGAGACTGTCATTTGGTGAAGTATATAGATGAAAAGGGAAAGTCAAATATCGTTATAGCCAATTCCTCACAAATATCTGCTGTCCAACCAGGCCCCAATGTGATCAGTGACTCCAGCCTCTTTCTTTCATCCCACTCTAGCCTTCTGAACTCCAAATGACAGTCAGAGGACCAGTAACAACCAGCTGGAATGGTGGTGACTATTCACCAACATCCCAACTAAGGAGTAGCTCAACTAATGGCTGTAGACTCATTGTCCTCTATTTCAACTAAGATCAGAGAAAAAGAGAAATGGCAGATGAGCACAGGAACCCAGCAACTACCGTTTGTGTCCTGACTGAGTGAGGTATCTGCAGCCTTCCTTTATGAGGATAACTTGAGGCCCAAGCACTGTTTCTATCATCAACCCTTCACTCCAGGACCCACTGTGAACAAGCCACTATCATTCCCACTACCAACATCATTATCTACTTACTTGCTTCTTATCCCTTCTTTCCAACTCAAACTCTATTTTTTATCTGAAATGCGCCCCCCCATTTTTTGCATTTTATTTAATTATTTTTAGAGAGAGGGGGAGGGATGGAGAAAGAGAAGGATGGAAACATCGACATATGAGAGATACATCCATTGGTTAGCTTATGCACACCACCAAATGAGGACCTGGTGCACAACCCAGACATGTGCTCTGACTGGGAATCAAACCAGCAACATTTTTGTTTGCAGGCCAGCACTCAATCCACTGAACCACATCAGCCAGGGCTGAAATGTTCCTCCCTTGCAACCTCTTTGTCTACTTGTATACAGAATAACCTCCTATATTGTCTACATTACACATATTGGATGATATAGCATGCATTTTCTTGTACTCTTCTATTTCTATCCAATGTTTGTAGTTGGCATATGGAAAAGAATCAGTACAAGGTAGTATTTGATGTACTGACATAGGACTGCTGGAAAGGGAGATGAAAGAAGAGCTCTAAATGTTGCACTGATATTTCACACTTGATCTGAGTTTCTGACAAGAACCAGAAGCTGGAAAAAATCAAAAGCAGCCAGGAGCCTGGGGTGAAAAGGAGACAGAAAACAGTTGCCCTTTAGACAATTGTATCTGTTAGGTGAAGGAGGACAGAGGAGAAGAGGTTTCTATTTAATTGGACATGCATATGTGGGTTAGGGCTATATACAACCATAACTATGAGGGTACAGAAAGAAAGACCTGAGATGGTGATAACTGTGAAGGAAGGTGTGGAGGGTCATGGTTAAAAAACCTCATGTGGACTTCCAGCCAAGATGGAGGCATAGGTAAACACACTTTGCCTCCTCACACAACCAAAAGAAAGACAACAACAAAATTAAAAACAAAAAATAACCAGAACTGCCAGAAAATCAAATTATAGAAGTTTGACAACCAAGGAGTTAAAGAAGAAACATTCATCCAGACTGGGAGAAGGGGTGGAGATGAGTAGCTGTGGTGGAGAGGACTCTTGGAAAGGTGGTGGCTGGCAGACCACACAGTCCCTCATTTGCATGTGGATAAACCCAGAGGAACAACTGGGGAGCAAGGCAGACTGTGCAACTCAGGGTTCTAACACAGGGAAATAAAGCCTCAAAACCTCTGGCTATGCCTCTTACTACATAACAGGCATGCTGAGACAAAAAATAAGGCCCAAATGAAAGAACAGATCAAAGCTCCAAAAATAGAACTAAGAGATAAAAAGATAGCCAACCTATCAGATGCAGAGTTCAAAACACTGGTAGTCAGGATGTTCACAGAAATGGTTGCATATGGTCACAAAATAGAGGAAGAAGTGAAGGCTATGCAAAGTGAAATAAAGGAAAATACACAGGGAAACAATAGTGACAGGAAGGAAACTGTGACTCAAATCAATGGTTTGAACCAGAAGGAAGAAATAAACATTCAACCAGAACAGAATGAAGAAATGAGAATTACAAAAAATAAAATAAGGAGAGACTTAGGAACCTCTGGGACAACTTTACACATTTCAACATCTGAATCATAGGGGTGCCAGGAGGAGAATAGGAAAAGTAAGAAACTGAAAACTTATTTGAACAAATAATGAAGGAAAACTCCAATATGGGCAAGGAAATAGACTTCCAGGAAGTTCAGGAGCCCAGAGAGTCACAAAAATATTGGACCCAAGGAGGAACACACCAAGGCACATCATAATTAAGTTATCCAAGATTAAAGATAAGGTCAGAATCTTAAAAGCAGCAAGAGAAAAGGAGACAGTACCTACAAAGGAGTTCCCATATGACTATCGGCTGATTTCTCCAAAGAAATCTTAAAGGCAAGAAGGGACTGGAAAGAAGTATTCAAAGTCATGAAAGGGAAAGACCTATATCCAAGATTACTCTATCCAGCAAACCTTTCATTTAGAATGGAAGGGCAGGTAAAGTGCTTCTCAGATAAGGTCAAGTTAAAGGAATTTGTCATCACCAAGCCCTTATTATATGAGATGTTAAAGGGACTTATCTAAGAAAAAGAAGATCAAAACTATGAACAGTAAAATGCCAAAAAAACCACAACTATCAACAACTGAACCTAAAAAAACTAAAACTAAAACTAAGCAAACGTCTAAAACAGGAACAGGATCACAGAAATGGAGATCACATGGAGGCTTATGAGTGTGTGGGGGCATAGTATTGGAGAAAAGGTACAGGGAATAAGAAGCATAAATTGCAGGTACAAAATAGACAGGAGAAGGTTAAGAATAGAATGGGAAATGAGGAAGCCAAAGAATTTATATGTACTACCCATGGACATCAACTATGGTGGGGGAATGCTGGTGGGGGGGGTACAGGGAGGAGGGGAATATAGGGGAGAAAAAATGGGAGAGCCATAATAGTATAATCAATAAAATATATTTAAAAATACCTCATGTGTTTCCATTTAGTGACTAGCTTTTTAGATTACTTTATGGTTTCTTCCTTGTGAAGTGTTATGTAGCTAGTGCCCTTGGTCTCCCAAGTTCAAATATTTTTTTCTGACAGGCAAACATCACTGTCTTCAATATTTTGTGTCCTTTGGGACAGAGCAGTGCATGCCTAAGAGCAGTGGTCTGGTTGGACAGCATGTGCATGTCTGTTCTGCCTATATGGGAGGGCACTAACTTTTTCATATTTCTTGTGAGGCATATAACTAGCAGTCAAATGCTTATAAAATTGAATAGAAGTGAACATAATATCATCCTTGGCTTTAATTATCATCAAGGCTTCAACTAATAGGAGTAGGAGTAGTTAGTACTACCTATCATTTATTGAATATTCATGTATCAGGCACTATTATAAGTAATATACATGTATTCTTTCATTTAATTTTCACTACAACTATGAAATATGCTTAATTGTAATTCCCATTTACAGATGAAGAAACTGAGGTTTGGAGAGATTAAGTGACTTTTGCAGGGAAACACATCTTATAAGTGGATGACTCCAAAGCCTCTCTTCTTTCTACTACTTCAGGCTGCTTATAGATAGCAGGGTGACTTTTACAATTCTCTCCTTTAATTTCCACTCTCATATTGAGAGCTATTTATAGGCTAGAGTCTTTAACCCCTCTCTGTGCTTCATTCGCCTTTGCCTGGGCCCTTAGTGTACCCCTTCACACTGTGTAATCTCTCCCTGAGACCAAGGATCAGACAGGAGGAGTAAATACATTGTCTTGTTGCTGATTCTGCAATCTCAACACAAACGCTTACCAGTGTTGCTGAGACTTTGTCTTGCTAGCTCATCTGTAAGACCAATTTTAATTTGGAACCATCTGCCACAGACAAATGAGTAATTATGGCAGAGCCCAGTGGGTAGGCCTTGGGGAGAAGGTTGGCTTAGCCTTCTTCCTCGTGCCTGCATTGATGTGAATAGCCAAAATATAAAATGAGTTGGGTGAGCTGTGGATGAAGAGGCCAGCAGCTCTACCTCCCTATTGTTAAAATTCTTAGACTCCAGTGAACAAGGAGGGGTGACTTTGAGGTCATGCAGCTTACCTGGCAGCAAAAGGGAGACCATTGCCATCAAAGCCAGGCAGAAGGAGGTAATCCATGAACTGGGCCCACTCACTCACCAGCCTCTGCCTCTCACTGTAGTGGTAGTGCCTTGTGATGAGTGCCACTTGACAGCTGATCTTTCCAACAATATGATGGGCTAAGTCAAATTGATAAAGTGAAGTTTCAAATAATAGTCATTGACCTCTGTCTAGCATTTATATTTTTTTCATAAGAGTTTAATATATCTTTATCTTATTTCTTCTGTACAATAGCCTCCTAGATCAGGTAGGGGCAGGCACTGTTAGCTTCATTTTCCAGATGATAAAATTGAGCTGTTGGGTGATTCCATTCTTGGATGTGTGTAAAAGACCTTATGAGTTGCTCAAGGTCATCTTGTTATCTACAAGCTGGCTAGTGCCTGAAGCTCTGAATTAGAGCCAGATATTCTGTCTTCTATACCAGTAGCTTTCCAGCTATGCTTGCTCTTCAGGGGCCAAGCAGGAATGGGAGTGTGTGTCTGTGTGTGAACAAGTAGGGCTTTGGGCTCCAACATACACTTAAACTAGGGCAGCACTGGTTTGGTCTATCTGTTTTACATCTGGGAAGGATTTAATTTAATTAAAATGTCAGAAAACCACTTATCCTCAATAGTAATTCTCATAAAGAGTATAGTTGGTTGAACTGTCCTCTCAAAAGATATGTTCAAGTCTTAAATCCCAGTACCTCTGAATGTGACCTTATTTGGAAAAAGGGCCTTTGTAGATATAATGAAGCCAAAAAGAGGTCATCCTGGATTAGGGTGGGCCCTATATCAAATGACTGGTGTCTTTATAAGAGAAGGGAGAAGAATATTTGGACACAAAGACGCCGAAGAGAGCTCTATGTGATGACAGAGGCAGAGATTGAACTGATGTGACTATAAGCCAAGGCATGGAACAGATTTTCTCTTAGAGCTTCCAGAAAGAACCAGCCCTGCCAACACCTTTATTTTGGACTTCTGGCCTCCTGAACTATGAGAGAATACATTTCTTTTATTTTAAACCACAGTTTGTTGTAGCTTGTTACGGAAGACATATGAAACAAATACAGAGAGGTACATAAATCTCTCAGCTAGAAACAGGTGGGAGTAAGCTTATTAAGATGCTGCTTCTATGTCCAAACCCCAAGCTTCTGATTCTGTAGGTAGGCAATGGGACTGAGGAATGTGCATCTTGACAAGTTCTCCATATGCATGGTGATTGATCTTTGAGCTTATTGTGATCATACACAGATACAAGTCTCTCTGAATTGTTGCTGGATTTGCTGTCATTACTGATGATCTTCCTCTAGTGGTTCCCAGAAGTCAGTGGATTGAAGGGAGTAGACTTAGTGGACAAGAAACAAGCTGGTATTAAATCTTCTGCAGTCCAAAACATTTGAATTTTGAGAATTATTTAAAAGTGTTTATCCCAAGGAATCATAAATTCTCCAAGTCATCAAAATCTGCCTCTAAGGAAATAGGCCATAGTAGTTTGGGAGTGGATGCTGCCAAGAAGGTCAGATTTCTGGAGCAGCATGAAGACCACAGAATAACACACAAAACAACATAGTAACAACACACATGCACACCATGTTCTACTGGTTATCTAGTGCAGGGATTTGAATCTTATAGAGCATCCCTATTTTACTTTAAGATTTGGTCCCTATTAAAAATGCACATCTCCATGTGAGTGTTGATACTTGAAGTTGGTGTCTGCCATTCAGGCCCAGCCTTCAATCTTTATCTGAGAGCAATTTTGATTGGCAAGAAGAGGCAGAAGAGGATCATTGGTCTGGGGTAAAGATTGAGCTGAGGGAGTCTTGCTGCCAGCTTGAGGTCAAACTCCATAACCAGGAAAGCCAAAGAGGGCACTAGTTTCTCCAAATTGATGGAGATCAGCTGTGCCTAACCCCTTGAAGAGATGGGGGAGGATATCCATAGAAAAGGACAGGTGTTTAGATTCTGTTTGTTGGAGGAGTGCTTTCTGAGAGTAGCTTACCCATCTGGATACTAGGTCCTTCAAGAAGCCTGCATTTGCTCACATCCCTGATTGCTCCCAGGTAAATAAATCTTACTTCTATCCCCAAAAAGGCAGAGCTCCAGCACTGTGGCAGCCTGTTGTTGTAGTTACTGATGTATGACTTATCACAGTGATTGTCAAAGCAATGGAACAAAATGAAATTTAGCAGAGGCTGGCAGTGGGGGTTGGGAGAGAAGAGGAGTAAGGGAAGAGAAGACTGCTAAAGAGACTGGAGCTGACAGCTTTGTGGGTTTGTACATATAGTGTGACATCAGAGTATGGACAAATGAGGTCTTATACTGTCAGTGTGTCTGAAAGGATCTTGGTAAAAGACAGCTTGTACCAAACAGCTTTACCCAGGTTCCATATGCCTGATATTCCACCATTGATGATTTATTTCTGTGAGTTAAGTACTGTCTTTCTCCAGGGAAGGTCATGCTTTAAGTTGTACTTTAGTCTAATTTTACCTAGTACCTTTCTTCCTCAGCATTTGCCAAAACACTGGGGAAAGATGGAAGAAATGGGGTCCATCAAATAAGGACTGACTATTTTTAAAACTCAGATAGGGTCGGTATTGCTAGCTCCCTCTTCAGAACTGCCCTTGTGCTCTTCCCTCTTTCAAAACAAGGATGAAGCCAAATGTTATTGAATATAAAAGTCTGGAATGTCTTTTTCAATCAGTTAGCCATATGCTTTTCTGGGAGATACACTTAATTCCTTCATGTTAATCAGTAAATATTTATACAGAGGTGGGCAAAAGTAAATTTCCAGTTGTGAATATCTGAAACAGAGCTTATTCTTGTATTGTTATATATTACTTATATTATTTATTATTATTAACCTACTTTTGCCCATCATTGTTTTTCACCCATTATATACTATGTACTGGGTTAGGTGCTGATGGGGGAAACATGGAAACAGTTGGGCATTAGATTATGCCTCACGTTAAAAAAAAAACAATCTAGTTACAGACAGTAGACATTTATACAAGAAAGGCTGACAAATAGTGTATTGGTGTCAAGTAAAGGCCTACATGATTTCAGAGGTGGGCAAGATTATAATGCTGCAGGGTACCTGGGTGAGCCTTTGTTCAGATTGGCACATTAAATCACTCAGGCACTGAGCAGGGCTTTGAGGAAATGGGGCACAGAACAAATCAGTTTTAATGTGGATAGTGATGTGGACTAAGTAGGGAACTTGTTCACATCTCTCTGCTTTTGTATTAATCCACATGATGAATCCTTTCCAGAGAGCTCATCCATCCATACTCCATTGACCTACTGCATCTCAGAACTCCTATGCTGGGAATTCTAAGACTTAATCAAACTGCCAGAGAAGCAGTATAGCCTCATGGTTAAGAGAGTGGGTTTAGGAGATAAACTGCTTAACAGGGTTTCAATCCTGGCCATGACACTTATTGTGATCTTGGACAATTGACTTATTCATCCTTTGACTTGATTTTTCTCACTGGTAGAATGGGGATGATAATAATAATGTCTACCTAACAGAGCTACTGGCAGGATTAAATGAGGTAAGTTGTGTATGGTGCTTAGCACAGTGCTAGTCACATACTATTCATTTATAAGATAAATATTTATTGAGTGAAGTAAATGTTGCAGACAGCTTCCCAGTGTCCCTTCTCTCTTGGCACTGTGTTAAATCCTGATGGAGAAGAAGGAGATTTAGGCCCTTTACCCAAAGAATTTTTAATCTAGTGTCTTCCTTTTTCCTCTATTAATTATAATTCTTAGTCTTCTAGTTACCACTTAGCTTATTTTAATTTATTTTTGTTTAACTAGGCAAATATTAAAACTATGCATTCTCTTTAAACTCTTTGGTCATATTCCATAAAATTTAGTATTGAATGTTTGTATTATCAATATTTTTAAGTACTTTGAAATTTTTGTTTTGATTTGTACTATTTCCACTTTTTAATATGTTGCAGTATTCTACGTTTGACGGCTGTGTTTTCTTTGTCCCTACTATGCCCAATGCTATGCTTCAAGTAAGAGATACAATCAAGAGACATGTTTGACTTGAGGGGTTTAGAAGGAACTAGGGGAGAAAGGACTGGAAAAAATCTGTTAATGAGCAGTGTTGAGTGCTAAGTTTCATGAGTTGGTTTCTCTTGTAAAGAGAAGACATTCTAGTTGCTGAAAGGATGGGCAGGAATTATAGAATTGTTTACAACATTTTGTAAAGAATAAGCCAGCATCATTGCTTAGAATGTCTAGAGGGAAAGAAAGGTTAGAGGGAGAGAGTGCAGTTTGAAGATTTTCATGTTATCTAGGTCATTAGTTTCCAAATCTGAGTATGCATAAGAATTCCATGGAGGCCTTGTTAAAATACAGCTTGCTGGGTCTCACCCTTAGAATTTCTGATTCAGTCTATGGTGGGGCCTGAGAATTTGAATTTCTATTTCTAGCAATTTCCCTACTGATGGTAATGTTGGTGCTTTAGGGACAACACTTTGAGAACCACTCATTGAGAAGAGAGATGTTGGGAACCAGAGGCAGAGCGATGGGAGTTGGGCTAGAGAGGAAAGTATGTAAGATATATTAGGAGGGAAGAAACCACAGGGTTTGGGGATTGGATATGGAGGCTAAGGAGAGGAAAGACTCAAAGATGACTCCAGAGTATGAAATGTAGGTGCTGTGGAGGGTAGGGGAATTACCGAGGCAAAAATCTAAGCATCTAGGGGTGCAATGTAGTCACATGACAGGTACTAGAAAAATATGGGAACCCTAGTATCCATCTGAATTTGCATCATGACACATGTTTAAAGGCCTCCTGTCCTCCAGGACAGAGGCTAGTAAAAGGAGAAAGCTCAGGTCTGTGATTGGTTTATTTCTTTCCTAGAAAGTAACCTTTGAGTAGAGGAAGAAAATGAAGATAGAAAACAGAGGGGAGGAAGGTAGAAGAAGCTTGAATATTTTGGAAATGGAGAGCACACTTTTGGGTTGTTAGGTATTGAATATATATAAGGCAAATACCAGTAAGAAAAAAGCAAATGAGTAAAACTAAGCATGGGCCATACAGAGTAGCTCTAGGATACCACATGAGATCATCGATGGCATTTCTGAGAGCAGAGGGTTGCCATGTTGAGGCTTCTCAATTCTAACCTACTTGACCTTCCATAGTTTCAAGGCTTCTGAATATGGTATCCTGTCGTCCCTGACTATTTCCCAACCTATAGGGTCTTCTCTTACCTGCTTCTCTCCACCGGGCTTCCTGTAGCTGAGCAGAAGCTCCACAGCACCCACCACTTCCTTGCGGATGGCATAGAGCAAGGCATCACCTACATACACGCTGTGGTTCAGCAGTAGTTCCATGATCTCCAAGTTCTCATTCTCAATAGCAATGAGCAGAGCATTCCGGCCCAGAGGATCCATGCAGTTGATGTTGACATTGTAATAGATCTCTGCCTCCTGAAGGGCCTGCTTCACAGTGGCATAGTCCCCTTTCTCCACAGCATTGAGAAAGGCCTTCTCCTCTGCAGAAAGCTCTGTCTCAGCCCTCACAATTTGCAGGGGGATGCGGTCTCTGTATGGTGAGTAGTTGACCTTTTTGTAGTACAGTTGTGCCATGGTTCACAGCAATTTAGAAACCTGAGTGAGGAGAGAAAGGGAGACCAAAGAAATTCTTAGACACCTGAAGGTCTCAAATGGCCAGCTGTGGAGGCAGCCTTGCTAATGGTTTGGAAAATCCCAAACCGTTTTAATGTCAGAATCTTTTTATTCTTGCAAAGGAGTATATCAGAGAGAGCCCAAGCTTTTGGGTATAAAAAACATGGTTCAAACCCTGGCTTTAACACCTCTGTGATCTTGGATAAATTACTCAAGTCAAGCCCTCTGTGTTTCAGTTTATTATTATTATTAAAGTTGTCAATATTAATAATTTGTTAGCAGTTATCATTAGTGACTGCTCACTGTGTACTAGGCCCTGTGCTAAAGAATAATTTTTACCTCAGAAAGCCTATTGTGAGAGTTAAATAAGATAGTATGTTCTCAGAGTAACTGGCTCAGTCTAAACCTCATGAGATATGGCACAAGCTAGTTCTTTTGTTCCCTTTTGCTGCCTGAAAATACTCATAATACCTGTGATTGGTGATACAAAGTTGGAGTTTGTCTTGGGTCAGTTCCTCTGGATCTGGGCCTGTGGGCTGGTCCTTGTGGTGATTTTCAGGATTACATTTATAGTTGCCCAGATGCAGATCTTGGATTGCAATCCTGTTTTATTGTTAACTTAAACCCTGCTTCTTGCTGCTGCTCACTATATAAGGGGTATTGGCTCCAACAGGCCAAAGGCAGCTTCAAAAGATAAGCACACACCCCCTCTGTCCACTCATGATTTTCCCTCCACCATTCCAAACCAAGGAGCTTTTAGGTCTCAGAATATAATTCAGTTTTGAGAAGTGAATGGTCTGTTTTACATGCACCACATCTAAAGCCAGGTTTTCATAGAATTTAATCTAAAGTAAATCCTATTATTGAGTTCCTACGATGTGTTTAACTTTCTCCGGGAGAAAAATATGATGGTCTTTGCCTGCATATGCATGGAATGAATCACAGTATAGAGCTCCTGTCTTGTAGTTCATAGATCAAATGCATGCACATTCTTCATTGACTCCATGTATTAGCCCTGTAAGGTAGAAATGGCTATCCTTCCTAGGGGAGAAGATGAGTCTCAGAACCATTAGGTGACTGACTCTCCCTTACTTAATCCTGGGACTTCCAGGGTCCTCTGGAGGCTGAGTTTGGATAGACTTATTTACATGTATTTCATTACCAAACTCCTTTGCCAGCAAAAAGAAATGGAAACGTGATAAAGGGACTCTTAGCTCATCATTGTGATATAAGAGAGATGAAGACATGAAGCTTCCCACAAACATTTGCATTACTCTTCCAGGTAATAACATCCTTGTTTTGGCAAAGGAATAACCATACATTATACTAAGTGGCATTTGTGATTCATGTGCTTGTGATCTTCTGGGAAGTTAATATTTGAAGATTAGTTTACCTCTTGCCCTGAACAGGCCTAAATGACAAATTTCTCTCTGCATTGAAATCTCAGGACAGCGGGGTGCTATTAGGATGCCTCGAGAGGTACTGACATTTTCCTGTGCTACTTTCAAGTAACTCAACAGTAACTAAAAGAAAATGGTGCTTAGAGTAAGCATTTGTTACTAAACAGTGAATGATTTTAACAATACGAATGTAGACTGCCTCCCCATCTCCACTATAAACAAAAATGGAGGAGGAAGAAGAGATGCAGTGACCTCATGGAGAGAGACTCAGCAACTCAATTTAGTTTATGTTTATTTAGTTAATCAATGTGAACATGGTAACAACCTTCCGTGTACCTAGCAATATGATAGTCACTTTTGGAGGATATAAAAGAATAGATTCCTGCCTTCATCATTTCTTACCTGGACCACCATTTCACAGCCTTAGAACTGATTATGCTGACCCCATTCTCTCCCTTCCATATTGTCTACCACACCACCCCCAAATTATCCCATGAAACACAACCTGATCCCATTTCACTCCTCAATTGATTGATTTTTGTTCTTGTGATAAAATCAACACACCCTGCTGAGGTCTCTTAGGTACTGGCTTGTGTTTACCTCTCAAATTTCATCTTAAACCATTCTCTCATCCTCATCCACTGTTTTTATTTATCCATTTACTCTTAAATTATAGTTGACATACAATATTATGTTAGTTTATATTTACATAACTTACAAAGTGATCACCCCAATAAATCTAGTACCCATCTGACACCATGCATAGTTATTACAATACTATTGACCATATTTCCTATTCTGTACTTTACATTCTCATGGCTATTTCCCAGCCATGTGGAGCTTCTTTTAATTTTTCCAACACATCAAGTTTTTTTCCCACCTCAAGGCCTTTGATCACCACCTGGAACAGTCTTCTCCAGCTCTTTTCATCTTCCCAAACTCAAAAACATGTATCTATTCGAGCAAGCCTCACAAACTACCCTCTATAAAGTATTCTTTCATGTTCTTCTCTTCATTGTACTATTTTCTCTTCCTTCTTAATGCTTATTACAATTTGTAGTTTTCTTTTTCTTTTTCTTATTGGGTAATCATCTGCTTTGTCCAATTATTATTAAAGCTCAAATGCAGAGATTGCATCTGTCTTATTTTTTTTCAGCACCTGCACCTAGACAATTCCTGGCATACCCTGAATGCTTGATATTAGTTTGATGAAAGAATGAGTAAAACTTCTATGATATTTTCTCACTTGTCTCCATCCACATGACTCATGTTCTCTGAGTTGCCAGTTTATGACCATGTCTTTTCACGTGGCTTCATCCTACTCTCTCTACTTAACAAAATCCTTCTCAGCTTCAGCACCTTGCTAATACATCCTCTTCTTTGTGAAGCTTTCCCACAATGACCTTAGAAAGTTAGTCAATCTTCCTCTAAATTCTCCATGGAGGCTTGGATCACAATTCTCCAATGTCACCCAACTGTATGTCTTCCTGCTTCTAGGGCAAGAATACCTTGATTCTTGTATTCCTAGCACTCACACATGGTCTGAAACATGAAGTGTGCTTAGCAAATAGATATTTAATGAGAATATACAACCTAGCTGAAGAGGGTTGGCAAGGCCGTGGAATGAAGTTCTAAATTATGTGGTACTGATTTGAAGCTTTGGGATTTTGGAAAGGGATCAAAGGATGTCTGAAAAATTTCACAGAGAAGGTGGTTCTTAAGCCAGTCCTTGGACAATGAATTAAAAGTGAAAATATGAGGGTAGTACAGGTACTGCAAAGTGCAAGAACAAATGTGGTGAGATTGATCATGGCCTGGTTGGGAAAGAGTGGTATAATAAGATAGAGGGGTTAGAGGTAAGCTAAAATTCTATAACCTTTGTTTCCCCATCTGAAAAATGATCTTAAACATTTGCTGCTCATTTGCCATTTAAGAGGCTACCATGAAAAGAAAGGATGGATATCTTTACATGGTGTCACTGGTGGTGCTGGGCAAAGCATAACTGATGCAGGAAGATCTGTGTCCACTTCAGTAAGGCACGGCTGTGTAGGAAAGTGAAGAAAAATGCATCCCAGGGAAAGGTGAGAATGAGTGAAACTAACTAAATTGGTGCCCTATCATGTTCCAGGCACTGTGCCAGGAGCTGGTGCAATAAAATAATTATTATAGTATTGAATACACAACATGTCCCAGGCACTTTGCCAGGTACTGCAGCGGTACTATTACTACTATTGCCTCTAATAGTAATAATAATGAAGGCAACAAGTAGTAGCATTCATTACACTTTCACTATGTGCCAGATGTATGGGTTATAATAGTAAAGAGAGAGCCCAGTAAAATTATGGTAAGTTGAGACTTGAAGTAAGTATAATTGAATGATAGATAGTCAATTCAGGGTCTAGCTTTACTCTTCTTGCATTTGAAATTAATCTGGCATATTGCATTTCCAGTGAGTTGTGTTATGAGAAGCTTCATAGTATTCCCCATATAGAGAAAAATACCTCTTCCCCCAGATGTTTGCCTGATATTATACTATTAGAGTCACTCCTTTAGTTTAGGTTATTACATCTCTAAAATTATACCTGAAAAGGAATAATAAATCATGTGGCTGAACAGATAGTAACACAACATGGATTCATTGATTTGGAAATTTGCTAGGGCTCTAGGGGTACAGAGGGTGTGTCTAGGGAAGAGAAGATGTGTAAAGGAGAGGCCTGCTGTCTAGTATAGGAAATGTATTTTATGTTTTTATGCCCAACTCTATGCTACACATTGAGTGATGAAAAATAGGTTCCCTGCATTGTCTGTCTACGTGTAGGTGTATGTAAATGTCTAAAGACTTGCCTAGTGCCTGCCCTCTTCCAGTCCCCACAGCTGTAATCTCAGTCTTGTTTTGGGTTCTGAGATCAATCTTTTCTTCATATGCTTGATATTTGTCCTACTCTACCATTATTCTGAGAATAAGTAACTGATAATAGAATTTATGGCATCTCTTGAAAATATAGTATTGGGTAGGTGCCTTCCCATCACCCTTTACTTTTATACTTGGCAGATTGCAATCATCTGCCATTAACTGGAGCCAAGAGATGAGATTGGCTTTCCCATCATTATGCACTGGCCTTGAGGTGTAGTATTAACTGAACAAAATGATACTTAGCCAGCACTTCATATGAGAGAACCTGATTCCCAATTTAGTCCCCCAAACATGAAATGGTCTAATAGTGTGTCTCAGGGGGCTTATCATGTTCTCTCTTTTCTTTGATGCTAGCTAGAAAAGTTTGTCTAATGGGATCTGCGATATTTTTAGGCCTAAATGATATCATTTGATGAGCTAGTTCATCCTGCCCAGTGAAGAAGATCCCCTGTCCAGTAAAGAAGTCCCCTTGACAATTAGCCTTGTTAAGTGGCTGTTTAGTTAATGAGCATTTCCACTGAATGGAAACTCACCACTTTCTCATCTACATGGTGAATTTTGACTTTTAGCAAAGGCTTCTGTATGTTCAGTTGAAATTGCCTGCCTACAACTTCTGTTTCATGACCCCAAGTCTAGTCTCTGGAGCAGCAGCAAGAAAAGCTCTCTTTTTCTTCCACATGGCAACTGTACAGATGTTTGATTTCAGCTCTCATGTCTCTTTCTGCCCTGAGTCTCCCCATCACTAGAATTATGAGCATCCTAGTGGTTCACTTCTAGTTATGCAATACTTTGTTTCTCTTAAAATATGATGCTCAGGATATAATCCTAGCAGTGGAATTGCTGGGTCAAAAGGCAGATCCATTTTCAGTTTACTGAGAAAATTCCATACTGTTTTCCATAGTGGTTGTACCAGTCTGCAATCCCACCAACAGTGCACTAGGGTTCCCTTTTCTCCACAACCTCTCCAACACTTGTGGTTTCTTGCTTTGTTTATGATGGTCATTCTGACTGGTGTGAAGTGGTATCTAATTGTGGTTTTAATTTGCATCTCTCTGATAGCTAGCGATATTGAGCATCTTTTCATGTGTGTCTGGATCCTCTGTATGCCTGCCTTGGAGAATTGCCCGTTCGAGTCTTTTGCCCATTTTTTAATTGATTTGCTTGTCTTCTTAGAGTGAAGTCGTGTGAGTTTTTTATATATTTTGGAGATTAAACCCTTGTCTGAGGTATCATTGGAAAATATGTTTTCCCATACAAATAGTTCTCTTTTTATTTTAATACTGTTTTCTTTAGCTGTGCAGGCAGTGAAAGACAGATACCATATGATTTCACCTTTAACAATAATCTAATCAATAAAACAAGCAAACAAACAAGCAAAATATAACCAAAGACACTGGAACTGAGAACAGGCTGACAATGACCAGAGGAGAGAGGGGAGAGAATTTCAGGGGAAGGGAGGAAGGGTTTGAAGGAACTAATATAAAGGACACATGGACAATAACAAGGGGGATGTAGAAGGGAGGGAGGTGGGGAGGGCTGTGGGGGTGGGCTGGAATGGAGGTAAAGGGCAGCAAACTGCACTTGAACAACAATTAAAAAAAATACGATGCTCAGAAATGAACCCAGTGCTCTAGAATTGTCAGGCCAGCACAGATTATACTGTGGCTATATATTTTTTCATTCATTCATTCCTTCAGAAGTGTTTTGTTAAGGTCAAGATAACATAACATCTTATTTCAGAATGCACTTTAAACCATCCCGCATAGTGGAGTATTTGCAGTATTATGATTTTAATTTGTATAAATCTTATTAATCTGATAATTTTATTAATTTACAAATAATAAAATTAACATTAAGGACTTACCATGTGCCAGATATGTGTGTACTAAAAGATTCATTTACATTATTTAAATTATTCCTCACTTTTAAAAGACATTTACCATTATTATCTCCCACTTCACAGATAAGGAACCTGAGGCAGAGGGAAGTAAATGGTTTAAGTTCACACAGGTAGTAAGTGGTGGAAATGGAATTAGAGCCATACTTGTGACTCCTGAGTCTACCTTCTTAACTGCTTTAATGAAGATAGATTCTTTTGTATGCACCTCAATGCCTATAATAGTTCCAGGAACAGTAGATATTTACATTATCACATTGGGTTTATAAAAACACAATGTATTTTTATCTTTTTATTTTTTTATTGTTGTTCAGTTACGATTGTCCCCATTTACCCCCATTACTCTCCCCTGCCCTATCCACTCCCACCTCCCACATTCAACCCTCCCTGCAGTTGTCTTTGTTCATGGGTCCTTTATACATCTTCCTTGACTTGACTTTTCCCTTTCTTTCCCCCATTATCCCCCTCCCCTCTGGTCACTGTCAGCTTGTTCTTTATTTCCATGTCTGTGGTTTTATTTTGCTCACTTGTTTGTTTTGTTGATTTTGTTCCACTTATAGGTGAGATCGTATGGTATTTGTCTTTCACCGCTTGACTTATTTCATTTAGCATAATACTTAGCAGTACCATCCATGCCTTAATGAAGGATAAGAATTTATTCTTTCTTTCTGCTGTGTAGTATTCCATTGTGTAAATGTACCACAGTTTTTGCATCCACTCATTTACTGATGGGCACTTAGACTGTTTCCAGCAGTTGGCTATTGTAAGTTGTGCTGCTATGAACACGGGGTTGCATAAGATCTTTTGAATTGCTGTTTCAGGATTCTTAGGGTATAATCTCACCAGTGTAATTGCTGGGTCAAAGGGCAGTTCCATTTTTAGTTTTGTGAAGAAATTCCATACTGTTTTCCACAGTGGCTGCACCAGTTTGAATTCCTACCAACAATGTAGTAAGGTTTCCTTTTCTCCACAGCCTTGCCAGCACTTGTTTGTTGATTTGTTAATGGTGGCCATTGTACTGGTGTGAAGTGGTATCTCATGGAGGTTTTAATTTGCATCTGTCTGATGGCTAGTGATGCTGAGCATCCTTTCATATGTCTCTGGGCCCTCTGTGTGTCCTCCCTGGAGGTGTCTGTTCAAATCCTTTGCCAATTTTTTAGTTGGATTGTATGTATTCCTGGTTTGGAGATATAAAACACTATGCATTTTAAGAGAATTTTGGCTTTCTTTCTATTCTTCAAAACTCTAAATCATGTGACCATTTTGAGAGGCTTGCACATGCAGTTTACTGCTTATAATCTTCTACAACTGGGTCTTTGCAATTTCTTTCTTATCATGTAAATTTGAGATCACGAGTAATCTCCTCAGTAAGCGATTTAAGACCACTTTTTATAGCAGAGCAAACCCCTCACACTCTATCTCATTACCCTGACTTGGTTTTCTTCAAGAACTTATCACTAATTTAAATGGTTATATATTTTTTTATTTTAATATAAAGCTTTCCTGACCAAAATGTAAATTCCACAATAGCAAGGACCTTATCTGTCATGTTTACTACTCTATACCCAGAGCTTAGCACATAGTGGACTCTCAACAGACCTATGGTATTGACTTACTGTATGGCATAGTGGTATAGATAGCAATGTGAGAAAATACTGCTCATATAGCTCTGCTTTTGTTTACATGTTTAACCTCCTCTGTTCCATGCAGCCATGTGCATAGGCAAGAAGTCCTTCTATCTCAAAGAAGGAGTCTTAATTAGTCTCAAACTAAGTTAATATTGGTAATTCTATTTCTTTTTAATTTTTTTTATTTATTAACTTGAGAGAGAGATCTATGTGTTGGTTCACTTATTTATGCATTCATTGGTTGATTCTTGTATGTGGTGTGACTGGGGATTGAACCTTCAACCTTGGTATATCAGGATAATGTTCTAACCCAGGGGTCCCCAACCCCTAGGCCACAGATGGCCCAGTACTGGTCTGTGGCCTGTTAGGTACCAGGCTGTGCAGCAGGAGGTGAGCTGTGGGTAAGCAAGCAAAGCTTTACCTATATTTACAACTGCTCCCCATCACTTACATTACCACCTGAACTCTGCCTCCTGTCAGATCAGTGGCAGCATTAGGTTCTCACAGCACAAATGCTGCTGTGAACTGCACATGTGAGGGATCTAGGTTGTGTGCTACTTGTGAGAATCTGATGCCTGATGATCTGAGTTGGAGCTGAGACAGTGATACTAGCTCTGGGGAGCAGTTGCAAATGCAGATGATTATTAGCGGAGAGGTTTGACTGTGCAGAGACCATAATAAATCAATTGTTTGCAGACTCATATCAAAATCTTATCTGTTAGTGACAAGTGACAATCTACATCTGGTGGCAGGCTTTACAGTGGCAAGTGAGTTGATGTACTTCAATTGTGCATGTGCATCTGATGATAGGCCTTAAGTCGGATTCTGACACTTATATCAGTCCATGTGTGGCCCATCAATTATTTTATTTACCACTTCTGTCTGTGCCTCTTTGCAACACTGTGCACTTGTCTCAGTCACAGTTTTGGTAAGCCCACAAGCTAACCTTATCCAAAATTAGTAAAAAACAAATGTCGCTGGTGAGCTTGTTTGGAAAGGGGGGAAGACCCAATGATAATACAGCAGAAGACTCTAAGGCTGCCAACAAAAAGAAAGCTGCATTTAAAAGAAGATACCACAAATCCTACTTAAATTATGGATTCATTGCAACAGGTGATTCACATTCTCCAATCTTTCTATGTATAAGTATGTAGTGACCAGCTATCCAACAAAGCCATGAAACTTTCATTAATACTTCACCACATGGAGACCAAGCACCCTCCATTAAAAGATAAGCCTTTTGTGTTTTTTGAAAGAAAAAAATGTGAAAATGAAGAACAGAAGCAATTGTCGAAGGCCACCACTTCATCAAATGTGTCTGCACTGAAAGCATCATTCTTAGTGGCTAACCACATTGCTAAAGCTAAGAAGCCTTTTACTATTGGTAAAGAGTTGATCCTGCCTGCTGCTAAGAACATCTGTCATGAACTTTTAGGAAAGGCTGCAGTTCAAATGGTGGCATATATTCTTCTTTCAGCTAGCACCATAACTAGACAAATTGATAAAATAGCAGAGGATATTGAGGCACAATTGTTAGAGAGGATGAATGAGTCACCATGGTATGCAATCCATGCCGATGAGTCTACTGATGTTGACAACAAAGCAATAATACTTGTTTTTGTGTGATCTATTTTTCAGGAGGATGTGCATGAGGATATGTTATGTGCACATTTGTTGCCACAACACCACAGCTGAGAACTATTCAAGTCTTTGAATCATTACACATCAGGAAAATGGAATTTGTGTGTGTGTGTGTGTGTGTGTGTGTGTGTGTGTGTGTGTGTGCTGGTATATTCACTGACAGAGCAGCTGCCATGACTGGATGGCTTTCTGTTTTCACTACTTAGGTCAAAGAGGTCACTTCTAAATGTGAGTGTACATACTGTGTCATCCACAGAGAAGTGCTGGCTAGCTGAAAAATGTCATTTCAACTTAAAGCTTTTCAGAATGTGATTAAAATTATCATCCACCTTAAAGTACATGCCCTTAACTCATGTCTGTTTGTGCAGCTCTGAGAAGATGGACGCAGAGCACACACGTCTTCTCTTAGACACAGAAGTGAGATGGCTTTCTAATGATAGATCACTGGCCAGAGGTTTTGAGTTATGAAAGCATCTGCAGATATTTCTTTTAGAAAAGTGGTCACCACTGACAATGCATTTCAGTGATTGACACAGAATGGGTCATAACACTTGCTTACTTGTGGGACATATTTGACCTGCTCAATGAACTCCATCTGTCACTTCAAGGGAGAACAACAACTGTGTTCAAGTTGGCAGATAAAGTGGCTACATTCAAAGCCAAACTGGGGTAATGGAGACAACAAGTGAATATTAGGATTTTTTACATGTTTCAAACAGCGGAGATTTTGAAAGAGACTCAGCCAGGGCCTTCTTTCTCCTGGCTGGTGCATGATCAACTGTCTCAGCTTCCAAAAGAGTTTGAGACTTACTTCTCAACCACGAAAGACCCCTGAACTGGGAAGGAATGGATCCCACCCATTTCTGAATAAACCAGGTGAATAGACTTTGTCTGTGTTAGAAGAGGATCAGCTGCTTGAGATTGCAAATGATGGTGGCCTTAAATGTGTGTTTGAGAAAACTTTAGATCTCCATATCTTCTGGAGTAAAGTAAAGGCAGGATATCCTGAGATTGCCACAAAAGCAGAATAGCCTCTTTCCATTTCCAACATCACATCTTTGTGAAGCAGGGTTTTCTAACAGCAACCAAAATGAGATTATGGAGTGGACTAGACATAAGCAACACACTTTGGGTGTCACTGTCTCCCATCACCCCCTGATGGGACCATCTATTTGCAGGAAAACAAGCTCAGAGCTCCCACTGATTCTGCATTATGGTGAGTTGTATAATTATTTCACTATATATTACCATGTAATAATAGAAATAAAGTACACAATAAATGTAATGTGTTTTTAAAAGTATTTTATTTATTTTTAGACAGAGGGGAAGGGAAGGAGAAAGAGTGGAAAGGGATGGAGAAAGAGTGGAAAGGGAAGGAGAAAGAGAGAAACATCAATGTGTGGTTGCCTCTTGCACACCCACTGCTGGGAACCTGGCCTGCAACCCAGTACCCTGGCTGGGAATTGAATCAGAGACCCTTTGGTCTCCAGGACAGTGCTCTGTCCACTGAACCACACCCAACAGATGTAATGTGTTTGAATCATCCCCAAACTGTGTCCTGACCCCCTGGTCCATGGAAATATTGTCTTCCATGAAACCAGTCCCTGGTGCCAAAAAGGTTAGGGACTGCTGCTCTTACCAACTGAGCTACCCAGCCAGGGCTGATAATTTCATTTCTTTGGCCAGTAATTGACCTAGATTTTAGCATATGATGTAATTTAGGCCAATGAGATATGCTGGAGGGCCTCTGGGAAAGGTTTCTGCGTTCTTAAAAAGAAGATGAAAAAAAGAAATATTTCCCTTTGTATCTATGAATGTTGTAATTTGCATGTGCCAACAAAGACTTTGGTAGTCACCTTGGGACTATGAGGATAGCTATCCTAAAAGGTGGAGCCTACATGCTGAGGATGGCATAAATTGGGTCTTTTATGATGTGTTTGAGCCACTGAATTAACCAATCTGAGAGCTGCTAAACCTCTAGACTTTCAGTTGTGTGAGTTGAAAATTCCATTTTTGTTAACCCACTTTTAGGTATGTTTCTCTGTTACAAGATGCCAAAGATATTTTAAGTGACAAGCTTTTCTGGAAAATTACCAAAATTAAACCACACATAAATAGATAGCCTGACCACATTAATAATCATAGAGAAAATTAAAATAATTTGAAGTCATTCAACTCAGATAATTTCACAGATATATATATATAGAGAGAGAACTTAAAAATAAAGATATTATCTTGATAGTAAAAATATTTCAGATTATTGAAAAAAGAAAAAAAAAAGCTCCTCAATTAATTCTACACAGCTAGCATATTCTTAATGATAAAAACTTGTAAAGGTACCCAAATTGAAAATTATACAAAAATTTTAAGCATGAAAGTAATTCCAAAAGTTCTAAATATCCCTGGCTGGTGTGACTCAGTGGGTTGAGTGCTGGCCTGTGAACTAAAGGGTCACCAGTTCGTTCCTAGTCAAGGTACATGCCTGGGTTGTGGACTAGGTCCCGAGTAGGGGGCATATGAGAGGCAACCACACATTGATGTTTCTTCCCCCCTCTTTCTCCCTCCCTTTCTCTCTCTCTCTAAAAATAAATAAAATCTTTTTAAAATTTCTAAATAAAATATTAACAAATTAAAAATAAATAAAATCTTTTAAAAATTTCTAAATAAAATATTAACAAAATACACTATTCTTCAAATAGTATATTTGAAGAATAATGTATTATAACTAAGTAGAATTTATCCTAAGAATACAAACATGGTTCAATATGAGGAAATTTTCAATATAACTCGGTAAATAATCAATGACTTAAAGGAAAGAGAACATGATTATATTAATAAAAATAATTTGACATAACTCAGCACCTATTATTTGAAAAAAATTGGAAGAGAAGTAAACTCCTATGCACAAAAGACCATTTACCACAAATAAATAATAAATATCATAATAAATTACTAAATACTGGACCCATTGGTATTAAAATCATAAACAAGACAGGTATACCACTATCAGTTTTAAAATTATTCAGTTTTAAAATTATTCACTATTGTGCACTATTATGCACTATTCAGTTTTAAAATTATGAGTAATCTAATAGGGGAGGTTATGAAAAATTATAAGGACATGAAATTATTTTAAATATTTAACAGAGGAGACAAAATTACCTTTATATGCAGGTAATATATTTGTATAATAAAACACCCAATAAATTTTACAAAGACCTATTGCAACAAACTAGAGACTTTGTTAATGTGACAGAATGCAAGAAAAATGTACACATATCAACTACTTTGAAAAATTTATAACACTAATCATCATAATCACTCAGAAATTGAAGTGGAAAAATTTCAGTGCATATTAGTATCAATATCTTAAGATATCTATAAATCAATTTGCCTATAAAAGAACGAGATCCAGCTAGAAGAAGGTACTGAAGGGGATAAAACAAGACCAAGGAAAATACAGAAGCATGCTATTTTGCAAAAATAAAGACTCTAATAAAAATATAATTTCTTCCTAAATTAAGGTATAAATTACAAGAAGTATTCCATTTGTATTTTTTAAAAGATTTTATTTATTTATTTTTAGAGAGAGAAGAAGGGAGGGAGAAAGAGAGGGAGAGAAACATTAAGGTGTGGTTGCCTCTTGCATACTCTCTACTGGGAACCTGGCCCACAACCCAGGCATGTGCCCTGACTGGGAATCAAACAGGCAACCCTTTGGTTCACAGGTGGTACTCAATCCATTGAGTCACAGCAGTCAGGGCTCCATTTGTGTTTTATATGGAGCTGGACAAAAAATAAAGTTTAGATGAAAGATAAATGTGTAAAATTTTTCACAGAAATTTTGGTTAAGAAGAAAATGACATATAAATATAACAGAGTAGGGAACTCCAAAAACCTATCGGTTCACTAATGCATTGATTAAGCTAGCAAATACCATCAGAATCAACTTTTTCTGAACTCTGGAATCTAATAAAAGGTTACAACAATCACAGTAGTGCTTAGTGAAGAAAGAGGTTACTAAATTTTGGTGAGAAGGTTTTGTAACATTTTTACTGAACTTTCAACCATTACCTACTCCTTAGCTTGGAAACATCTGTGGAGACAGTGGCTTGCATTTCAAGCATGAGGGAAAATATGGATTTTGTTCTCAAAGAATTGTGATTATAAGATCACCTATAAGTGGAATCTAATCACCAAAATAAACAAGCAAGCAAAATATAACCAGAGGCATTGAAATATAGAACAAGCTGACATTAAACAGAGGGGCGTGAGGGTGGGGGATAATGGGTGAAAGAAGGGGAAAGGTCATCAAGGAACATGTATAAAGGACCCATGGATAAAGCCAAAGGCGGGTAAGATTGAGGGCAGGAGGTGGAAACGAGTAGGGTGGAAGAAAGTGGTGACATAAAAATGGAGACAACTGTACTTGAACAGCAATAAAAAAAGAGAAAAAAAGAATTGTGAGTGTACATTTTGATTGGTCAATACATATGTATTGAATTGTTGTATAAAAAAGAGGGATCCGCTCAGAGGATTGCCTTTTTTTACTCCCCCTTGGAATTTCTCAGAGCTGGAGCATCCTCCTTGGCAGTGTTTGCCAAATGCTGAACAGTAGATTTAAGCAGGTAGAAGAAAAAAACTGAAAATACATCCATTGAAATAATCCAGTTTGAGGAGCAGAAATTTAAAAAAAGTGAAGAGAAGTAAATAGCACCTCAGAGGCATGTGAAACACTAACAGATACATAATAGTAGTCCCAGAAAGAGAGGAGAAAGAGAAACTGGCAGAAAGTATATCTGAGAAAATAATTGCCAAAAACTTCCAAGATTTGATGAAACACATGAATCTATTTAAAAAGGTCAACAAATTCAAAGAAGGCTAAATTCAAAGAGGTTACACACTGAAACACATTATAATCAAACTGTCAAAAGACAAAGACAAAGAGGAGATCTTGAAAGCAGAAAGATAATTGACTAGTCATATACAAGGGGTCCTCAATAACATTAACAGCCAATTTATCTTCAGATATCATGGATGCCACAAGGTATTCAGGTGATATATTTACAGTGTTGAAGGAAAGAAAAAAAAACCCTTTTAACCAAAATTGTATATTCTGCAAAATAATTCTTCAAAAAATAAAGGTAAAATTAAGACATTCTGAGACAAACAAAAGCTGAAGGAGTTCATTGCCTGTAAACCGCCCCTACAAGAATGTTAATGGTGCTCCTTCTGGGTAGGTAGTAAAAAACAGATTTTGTTTTGTATTATTTGAAGCTAGGTATTAATTCAAACTAGTTTGCTATAAATTAGAGACATTAATTTTAACTGCCATGGAGACTACTAAGAAAATAACTAAAAAACATGTGTAAAGTAGAAAATGAGCAGTGAATCAAAATGATACACTATGATTATCAAATAAACAGAAAAGTTGGCAGTAGGAAAAGAAGGAATTGAGGAACAAAAGTATTTAAGACATAAAGAAAACAAATAGCAAAATGATAAAAGTAAGTCCAGTAAAAATATAGTTTGAAGGATTTGGGTGAGTGCAATAGTAGATAATGATATCTCATTTTGATATCTTAGTTTTTGGAGATATCAGGAAGGAGAGATCTAGTTAGCATGTAGAGCACAGCATTGAGATTTGATGATATAGAATTGGGAATCATCAGCATATTAATCAAAGGTGCTCAACACTGACTGCATGTTATAATCATCTGAAGAGCTTTTTAAAAATACCCATGCTTGTGTCATAGTAACAGCCCCCCACCACTGTCATTTAGAAATGGCTTCCCAAGTGAATATAACATGCAGCCAAGATTGAATGCCATCATTGTAAGTGGTAATGGGAGCTGTTTGGATTAGATGTTATCATCAGGGAAAGTACAAAGAGATCAGGGGAACTGGAAAGCAAATTCCTACTTAGAGTGGAGAAGGGTCTTGAGCTCCACTATCTGGTGCAGTAGCCACTAGCCAGATGTGACTGTTTAAATTTAAATGAGTTAAAATGAAATAAAAACTTCAGTTCTGTTTTTGCACCAGTCACATTTCACACAATAACCACAAGTGACTTATGGCTACCGTGTTGGAGAACACAGATATAGAACATTTTAATTATTACATAAAGTTCTATTAGATGGTGCTGTATGACTCAAATGTCTCTTCCATCTCTCAACTGTGCATAGTACAGAAGACTCTTCCAAATTTAGGGTAGAAATATACAGTTGTTGAAATGTGGGTACTGTAATTTGCAAAGTGCATTTTCATGGCTATGGACATGTGGTATTTTTATTTTTGTAAGATCTTACACTCTTTATCTACTTCTCTTTGATGCTCAGAGGAGTTACGTAGAACTCCTGGCAGCTGGATTAAATCAATATTTTTCATTTTTTCTGGAGTAAAGAAATGAGTGAAAAAAAAATTTTTCTCCCTCAAGTTACTCAGCTGCATGGAGGAGTTTAAATCTGTTGCTCAGCACTCATTATCACTTTGTCTGCATGATGTTTCTTGAAGTAGTCAAGGGAAAGGCAGAATAAGATGACACTAATTACAACAAATAGTAGGTGGTGTAATTGGTTAAAAGTCTTGCATGTGATTTTTAGTCTTGGGACTGGCTTTCATCCCAGATCCCACAGGCCATGAGAAATGAGTATCTGTACCCTTTCTGTTATTTTTCACTTTAGAATCTAAAGTGGCAATATTCACATAGAAGCTTATTGGACAAACCCTCCTTAAATGTAGTGAAAGGCACTTCAACAGGTTTTTTTAATGCCAAAAATGAGGGAATCTGGATCAAGGGTACATGAGACTTCCTTATAATTTTCTTACAACTTTTCTGTGTCTGAAATTATTTTAAAATAAAAATTACCAAAAGTTACTTAAGAAAATCATGCATCCTCATAAAAATAAAATGGTGTGGCTTAAAATAAATAAATATTTCCACTTTGTCCCCTCATGCATTTTTTATGACTTCCTGTATATACATTTTTCTATACAGTTTTTTTCACTTACTATTTTGTAAAAATTTTCCACCCCTTTGTAAAATCACTCTTTGCATCTCCTGCCTTCCCACTACCAGTTTCTCCTATGGGTAAGTGGCTCTGCTAGGTGAGATTTGAGAGAGTATGTTTCACATATCATATGTTAAAACATCACATTAAAAGGCCACATATGGACCCATGAACAAAGCCAAAGGGAAGTAGGATTGAGGGTGGGGGTGGGGTAGGTAGGGTGGGGGAAAGTGGTTGTGGGAACATGGAGACAATTGTATTAGAACATTAATAACAAAAAAATAAAAATTGAAAAAATAAAAATATTAAAAATAAAAAATAAGAACATGCCTAACCCCACCACTGAGACTACCACAGAAGCAGCAGCAGTGGAGGCCAAGCACTCACACCCATAACCTCAAGGATGTTGCAGACCTGACCCTGCAGCCCAGCAGCTGCCCATCCCACCCCAGCAGCTGAGGGGCTCATGCACGCAGCCCCAAGGATGGAGTGCACCTGACCCTGCCGCCCAGAGGCGCCTCGCACTCAACCCCACTACCCTGGGCACAATAGCAGAAGAGGAGTGCCAAAATGGCGCCCCTGCCCTGCAAGGCAGACTGGCTCTCTAAGAGGAAGGCAGAGATGACCCTGCAGAGGAGACCAGCAGGGCTCAGGGAGTCAGCAATCCATAGAAAGACTTAACTCAGTAGGGGGACTAAACTACCCTGAAGAAACTCCTGAAGTCCCTAGTATCTAGGACAGCAAAGGGCGAGAAGTTGGTATGTGAGTTGCCCCTAATTGGTGCACCTCAAGGACAGCACGACTGAAGGACAGAAGGAATAGGCCAAGTGAACAAAGGCACTGGGAGCCTGGTAGCAAACTGACAAACTGGGCTGGAGGCTGGGCAACTGCAAAGAGTGTGGCTCAGACCTGCCCCCATCCCGGCAAAACCAAAGGAAGGGAGAAAAGCAAAACCAATCCCCCCTCAGCCTGTTGCAGCCAGGAAAAACGGCAGAACTGGATTGGCTTGTTTAAAGCCAGCAAGAGGCTTCTTCTTCCTCTTCTGTTTTAATCCCTTCTTCCTTCCTTCCTTCCTTCCTTCCTTCCTTCCTTCCTTCCTTCCTTCCTTCCTTCCTTCCTTCCTTTCTTTCTTTCTTTTCCTTTCTTTCCTTTTTTTCTTATTCCTTCTTCCTTCCTTTTTTTTCTATTCCCACAAGTGAGACAATAAAAGGAGCTGTGAAAGGACCACAGTTAGATTCAAAGAGTCATCATCCCAGCCACTGAGACAGTGAGACAAATTTCACTTTGCTACTCCAAAGATCTTGCAAGTTATTGTATATTTGAATTATTATTATTTTTCATTATTCTTACATCTTTTATTTTATCAGTATTTTTTTTATTTCACTTCTCTCTGTTTAGTCTTCTTCACTTGGTTTGTTAAATTGCATTGTTTGACTGGTTTCCCTTGTTCTCTCTCTCATAGTGTATTTTTAATTTTCCATCTTTCACTTCACTTGTGTTCCAATAGCACACTACTGTAGGTCCTATACTTCATATTTTTGTTATTCAGATCACATAGATTCTGTCATATGATTGTTGCTCCATTACTATTATAAATAACTGCTGTTCCATACAATTGTAAATACTACACAGCACACCTCCCGGATATTAGTTCACTTCGTTGTTTCTGGAACTTTATTACTATTGTGGTTAACTCTATTCTCTTTCACACTACACCTACTTTCTATCCTTTACTCTCACTTTACCTCATAATCTGACCTTCCACAGCTGAATGTTTTCTAGATCCAATTCACAATCCTCCCTGCCCTAACAAGAGTCTTTTCTTTTGAACTTTTCTAAAAAAGTGGCTAGTAGGTGAAATATCATGGTTACCACTATATATACCCAAAGGATCTCCTATCTCTTCTCTACAGGTTGGTACTTTAAATACCATATAATACAATCCTGCTGTTTTAAACCATTTTGCCTTCCCTTCCAACTGATCACAAAAAAAAAGTCAGTGGGAGCTGTGAACATCAGTATACCTGCTGGAAGAGGAAACCCACCAACAAAGGAACCAACAACAGATAACAATGGAAGAAGGTGAAGGAGGGAATGGAAGCCACACTAATCTCCACTCAGGACTGACCTGGAAATACAAATAAACAGTGGAGAAATTACCTAGAAAAAACAACTGAACAATAGTGAGAGAGAAGTCTCAAAACCTTGGGCAGACAGAAGAACCAGCTTCAGCACAACCTGTCCACAACCTGCACAACAGACTACAAGACATGGTGGACAGAGTGACCCTCAGTTACCCAGTGGGAGGAAAGGACATACCAAAGAAAGACCCAACAACAATCAAAACCCCAAAACATACAGAGAGCCAATTTCCTGTTTACCTGACCTTTATCCTCTTCTACCTTACCTCACCCCTTTTCCCTCTGCTAATCACCATACTATTGTATGGCATGTTTCATACCATCATATGACCACAGGAAATTTTTACTAGCAATTTATGTGCAGGCACAAGTATGTGTTCACAAATAAATATAAACCTGATATGTTTTCCTTGGTGTTCTTTTGCCACAGGTTCATTTGTTTGGCTGTCTGTCAGAGTCACGGATGTTTTAAGAGGAATTTGTGATAGAAAAACCTAAAATGGAGAAAATTCTGCCTATGAATTAAACTATTTCTACAAATCAAGAAATGACTGCCAAAGTTTGGTTTTGGTGGCAGAACACCTTGGTGAAACCTGAAGAACATCAATAATTTGTGGAACCATAATTTGATAAGTACTAGTTGACCATAACCTTTTTTAGTGTTATTTATATAATTAGTCATCCTGTACTACTTCTTATAATAACCAGTTTTGTAAGTTATGTTTATAATTTACCATGCTGTATGGGACTTCTATTTATCCTTAAATTTCCTTCATGATAGTATCTTGGAATTT
Source organism: Tonatia bakeri (assembly GCA_004024845.1). Lineage (NCBI taxonomy): Eukaryota > Metazoa > Chordata > Mammalia > Chiroptera > Phyllostomidae > Tonatia > Tonatia bakeri. The sequence goes on along the minus strand of PVIA01008563.1, from coordinate 39,292 downwards.
GGTAACTCCCATTAAAGAAGGTCCTTCTTGGCCATTGTCTTTCCCAGATGAAATGTGTCTCAGGAGTCAGAAGGCTTCTAAGCTCTCTTTTTAGTTTAAACGTTTCTGATCTTTAGAGCTTTATGATTGCAAAGCTCTTTTACAAACAGCATCTCATTTGGTTCTTTCAATTACCCTTGCCTACCTCACAGGGTTGTTGTCATTTCCTCTTTAAAAAAATATTTCATTTATTCATTTCCAGAGAGAGGGGAAGGGAGGGAGAAAGAGAGGGAGAGAAACATCAGTGTGTGGTTTCCTATCACGTGCCCCCTACTGGGGAACTGGCCCACAACCCAGGCACATGCCCTGACGGGGAACCAAAGCGGTCACCCTTTGGTTCTTTGGTCAGTGCTCAATCTACCAAGCCACACCAGACAGGGCTCATTTCCCTTTTTAATAGGTGATTATTTTCAGCATTACAGAAATTAATAGTTTGCTCTAAAACCCAAGGACTAATAAGCAGCAGAATCAGGATTATAACCTCAGTCTTGTACCTTCTCCATTTTTGGGGTTTTCTCTACCTGTTGGTCCACTCAGTGTAAAATGGAGAAGTGAAGAAATACTCTGTGAAATACACTGATTGAAGCAAAAGCCTTTGGGTGAATTACTTTTGTAACCTTCCCAGGGCTACACACTTCACATTATGTTTGAAGATAGAGTCATCCTATTTCAGCTGAACTCCAGAGGATTCTGCCCTTGAGCCCTTTTCCAAGTTGGACCTTGCATAACATATTTTTAAGTTACAGAAACCTTCCCCACTGCTATGGACTGAATTATGTTCTCCAAATTTGTGTTTTGAAACCTTGACCCAAAATGTGACTGTGTTTGGAGTAAGGAAATAATTAAGGTTAAATGAAGTCATAATGGTGTGTCCCTTCTAGGATTAGTGTCCTTATAAGAAGAGACTTCAGGGATCTCACTCACTCTGTCCACCATGTCAGGACACAGAGAGAAGGTGCCACCTGCAAGCCAAAAAGACAGTTCAGCTGACACCTTAATCTTAGACTTCCTAGGCTCCAGAACTTAAAAAATAAATTTTGGTTGTTTAAGCCATCCAGTCCCTAGTATTTTGCTAGAGTAGCCTACGTTGGCTCAGACACCTACTTTAGATTTCTCCTTACTTTGGCAAAGTTAAAAATCTGAAGAAAGTATCATTCACATTTCAACAGCTGTAAAGAAGGGCACAGGTCAATTCCACTTATTTTGTTTTTTTTTCTGGAGTAACACATCAAACTACTAGATTCCACTGATCATAGGCAGTGAAAGGTTGCCTTGTATTTGAATTGAGCTAGGAGGAAGTTAGGAACTTTATTAGGTGACTTGGGGGTGATACATGTCTTTGGGGGTTAGTGTATTAGTAGTGTTCTGCCCTTTGAAATTCAGTGTAGCTGAATTTGCATTGCTGGCTTGATGAATGGGCCTAACACCTTTGTACAGGAATTACTGATTATGATTAGAGAGGTTTGATGTGGCTATTAGTACACTTCCTGAAAGATATTTAAAAGGTTGTATACATTCTACATATTTATCAATGGGTTATTATTTATCACTCAGGTATAATTTCATTTTTAAATCCTGACCAAAAAAATGATTTTGAACTCAAGTAAAAAATGACAATTTTATGACAAACCTGGTTGTCTATATCAAATTCTTCTTTATTTTTCTCTGCTTTCTCATTCTAGTCTTTTTTTCTACTTACATGAACTGCTGAACATTCCTAACTTTTTATATTTTGGCATGGCTATTATCAAAAACATACTTTATTTTGTAAGGGTATTTTAAGTCTTTGAAGTGTATGGATGGTCTTATCATCTTCTTCTTTTAATTTTTCCCCAATATAAAAATATCCTTGAAGGATGGGCAAGATAGAATAGTAAGCAGCTCATACAGTATTCCCTGTTAGTGGGTAGTCAGGCTAAAATGGAAGAAGGTACTAACAATTCATTTAGTATTTTAAAACCCTGTCCACATGTGGATACACTGGAGCTGAACTTCTGAAAGTCTAAGAAAAAGGCAGTTTGGGGTTATATTTTTATTTCTCTCCTACATCTACTACCACTGTCTCCACCAAGCACAGAACCTATGGGCCAATGACACCAGGCCTTGTGCTTATTTAGCTGCCTAATATCTATAAAGATATTAGCCAATTAAATGTTGAAAGTATTACTGTTCACCAGTAATACATTGCCATTTCAAAAAGGGATTCTTAGAAATCCAAAAGACTTCAAGATCTATAGTAATAATTTTTTATCCTCACCTGAGGACAGTTTTTCATTGCTTTTCTTTTTAGAGAGAAGAAGGAGAAAAGGAAGGGAGAGAAAAAAATATTGATGGGAGAGAAGCATCGATTGGCTGCTTCCTGTACATGTCCACACCCAGTTCAAACATGACTGGACCCGGGATCACACTTGCCTAGATAGGGAATTGAACCCACAACCTAAGTATCTCCCCTGACTGGCAATTGAACTGCAACCTTTCAGGTACGGGAAGACACTCCAATCAACAGCCATACTGTCCAGGGGTATAGTAATAAGTTTTTAAAGGAAGAGTTTTGAGGATAGCTTTTTGTTGTTCTGGAGAGAAAAAGGTGTTTAAATGCTTGCTTTGGGTATTTGATAAGGTCTTCTAACATCCTTAGTGACCAAGAAACATGCACATATATCCCCAGGTGGATGAAGTCTTCTCCTTGTACACTGGTTTATAGTGATCCTTCCACACTGATTCTAATTCCCAAAGATAGAGGCAATAGTGTGCTAAAGATAGCTCATACTATTGCACATTAGCTGATTATTAAAATTTAAGGAATTTTGTAAGCTGGTTTCTAAAATGTTTATTATTAAAATAAATTACATCAATTTACAAGTTAATGCATTATGTTAAAAACAAAGTAATACTTAAAATGTATGTTTTAATTATTTTACTGTAATTTATATTCTTGAGGTTATTGCCATCTATTGTATCTCTATAATGGAAAAATACATATGTTGGTTGCTTGAAATTGGCCATAGTGGGAGTATTTACACCACACAAATTGGCAAAATGCTATAAACCAGGGACAGATTTATTGTTTTGTTGATGGTTTCAACTTAAGAAAATAATGCAGAGACAATAATACCTAGAAAAATGAGAAAAATGAAATGACAGCTAAAATGTTAATAATGCAGATTAAACTTAAAAGTATGTCTTGTCTGAGGTATCATTGGTAAATATGTTTTCCCATATGTTTGGTTCTCTTTTAATTTTAATGCTGTCTTCTTTAGCCATGCAGAAGCTTCTTATTTTGATGAGGTCCCATTTATTTATTCTTTCCTTTATGTCCCTTGCTCTAGGGAGGGGATAGTGGAGGGGGGAAGGGGAAGGGTTTTCAGGAACATCTGTACAGGATGCATGGACAAACCAAAGGTGGATAGGATCAAGGTGGGAGATGGGGATGGATGGGGAGGGGGGAGTGCTGGGGAGAAATGAAGATAGCTGTACTTGAACAACAATAAAAATACTTAAAAAATAAAAACAAAATTAAAAAATAGTATGTCACATAAGGGCTTCTGCTTTTAGCTAAAATGAAATAATAGAAACTTAATGTGACCTTCCACTTGAAACAACTAAAAGTTGGGACAAAAGAAATGACACACTTTTTTTTAAAGACACTAGACATCAGCTAATGAAGGACAGTTTCTTGTGACAGATGGGAAATAAATCAGGCAAATTCTCTGATTTCCCAAGCTTACTGCCTTGAGGGAATTTTCAGGTCATAGTACAGGGAAAAAGAATTGAGGCAGACACTGGTGGACTTCCTGTGATAAGGAGATAGAGCTAGGTGTCCAAGGAAACCAGGTCAGCTAGAGGTGACAGGATAGAGTATTGGACAAGAAAGAGTGCCACAGAAGGAGCTCCAAATATCTGCATCAGTACATGCATGTGAGAAGGCTAGATCCAAGGCTAGAGAAAGAACTACCTGAAGTGCTACATGAAACAATATCTGGTGCTCACACAGAAAGGGAACTAGATCCCATTGCTACTAGCCAGACTGGAAATGTTTATGCATTATAGGACACTGGGAAAAAAGGTCTAACTTTGATAGTGAGAAATAATTAGCCCCAGATTAAACAAATCTATGATCCCATGTAACAAATTTTAAAAGCAAGTTTGTAAAGGATCATTCTGTTTCCAAATATCTTACCTGTGTCCCTAACAAAGCTGAAGAATATTTACAGAAATGTAAAACTACCCAGCATGGGAGAGGCACTTCTGGCATGATGGTGTAAAAATCTTCATAAAATAAATAACATGGGCAAAAAATTATTCAAAATGACATTTTTAGAGCTCTGGAAATTAATCAAAGGCTTGCAACAACCTGAGAATCATTTATTCCAGATAACTAAACCTCAAGAGGAGCAGGAAAGATTTTACTCACTCTAGTCTCATTGCCTGCTCTCCAGATTTATGATAGCCTTGAAAACCTGCAACCTTAGAAGCACAGTAACTGAAAAAAAAAATCAGCAGCCTCTTAGCCATTGCAGATGACAGAATGGGTTTGGAATTCCCCAAAGGCCCATTCCCAGAGAGCTGTCACTACTTGAACTGTCTGGTAAATCTCTGGAAAGCTCCACTCTCAGGGTTTGTCTTTATATAACCTTACCTCAGAGACTTTTTAGTAAGGAAAACCATATCCCCCAGGCTGTCCAAAAAATCAGGTGAAAAAATTTTTTTTAAAGATTTGATTTATTTATTTATTTATTTTAGAGAGGGAAGGGAAGGGGGGAGAGAGGGGGGGGGAGAGAGGGAGAGAAACAGCAATGTGCGTTTGCTGGGGGCCGTGGCCTACAACCCAGGCATGTGCCCTGACTGGGAACTGAACCTGCGATGCTTTGGTTCGCAGCCCGCACTCAATCCACCGAGCCATGCCAGCCAGGGCTCAGGTGAAAATTTTTAACACTGTATTTCCCTGAGGCATTTGGGACAAACAAGAACACTGACCAAAAAATTAAGAGTAGAATATATGAAATGAGATGTCCATAAATTGCTTTGAATAACTCTGAACTTTTCCTCATAATCAAATGTAATGCACATATGCAGGGTTGTGTATATGCACAGAAAATACCTGAGAAGGGCCTTTATCTCATATAAGACTAACCATGAGACTCTGCACATTTAGTAATTGAGGTTAAGGAATAATTGTTAACTATATGGGAGGCCTTTGAAGGTTTATCCCAACATACAGAGAATCCCCTTGGCAAAAGGTGAGGGAATTAGCAATTCAAGGAATTTAAGTAAATATCTGTCCAGGCTGACAGGTTTGGGAGTGGGGGTGGGCCTGAGGAGGAGAAATTGAGAAAAAACAAAAAAAAAAGTAGAAAGAAAAAGATATTGAAAGATGAAAAAATAAACCTCTGTCTAATCATTAACTGAAAATTAAGCTAACTAAGCAGAGACTTCAGTTGCCACACTTAACATAGAATACAAACTTTACATACTTGGTCAAGCAAATTCACTACATAAATAAACAGAAACAACAAACAACAACTATAGCAGTAATAAAACTGAAGAGGGGAGCAATATGATTTATGTAGTTGCCCTATCATATTATTTTAAATGTCCACTTTTCAGAAAAATTTCTAGACACACAAATAAACAAGGCAGTATGGCTCATATATAGGAAAAATAAACCAATCAATAGAAAATATCTCAAAGGACCCTGATCAGTTTGGCTCAGTTGGTTAGGCATTCTCCCACAAAGTGAAAGGTCATGGGTATGATTCCTGGTCAGGGCACATGCCTGGGCTGCTGGTTAAGTCCTTAGTTGGGGTGCATACGAGAGGCAACCATTGATGTTTCTTTCTCATCAATGTGTCTCCTTCTTTCTTCTTTCCTTCCCCTCTCTCTAAAAATAAATAAATAAAATCTTAAAAAAAGAGAAAATATCCCCAAAGAAGACTCAGAATTGAAGTTGTAGGCAATGACTTTAAATCAGTTATTATAAAAATATAAAATGAATGACAAGAAACCATAGCTAAAGGATTAAAAGTATGAGAATACTGCCTTATCAAATGATATCAATAGAGAAAATTATTAAAAAGAAAACATATTTTAAAATTTGAATGTAAAATAACTAAAATGAAAAATACACTAGAGGGGTGTAACAGCAGGCTTTGAGCTGACCAAAAAAATAAAAAAAAAAAATAAGAATGTGAAAAAGTGAGCAGAGCCACAGAGACTTGTGGGACACAATCAAATGCACCAACATACCCATAATGGTAGTTTCAGAAAGAGAACCAATAAAAGGGGCAGCAAATATTTTAAAATAATGACCAAAGTTTCACAAATTTTACAGAAAAACATTGATCTACATATAAGAAGAAGCTCAGAAAATTTATGTACAATAAACTCAAAGAGATACACACCTAGACACATCATATTAAAAGTCACAAGAATCTTGAAAGCTGCAAAAGAGAAGTAAACTCATTATGTGAAGTTTCCTTAATAAAATTAACAACTTATTTTTCATTACATATAATTGATGGCAGAAGTTGTTGGGAGATGTATTCAAGGAACTGAAAATAAAAGACTATCAACAAAAAGTTCTATATCCAGCAAAGGTATTCTTCAAAAATGCAGGTCCCTGGCTGGTATGGCTCAGTGGATTGAGCTCCAGCCTGCAAACCAAAGGGTTGCTGGTTTGATTCCCAATCAGGGCACATGCCTGGGTTGTGGGCCAGGTCCCCAGTAGGGGGTATATGAGAGGTGACCACATATTGATGTTTCTCTCTCTTTCTCTCTCTCCCTTCTCCTCTGTCTAAAAAAGTAAATAAATAAAATCTTAAAAAAGAATAAAAGGGATATGAAGACATTCCCAGATAAACAAAAACTGATTAGATTTGTCCTATAAGAAATTTTATAAAAGGATTCCATTAGCCTGAAATAAAGATGTTGACATGGTAATGTCAATGTATATAAAAATAAAGAGCACTGGTAAAGGAAATACATATATAAATTAAAGAGATAGTATACACTGGTAACATCAGAGGAATGGGGGTGTGAGAGCTCCACTTGGCCTCTTCCCTTGAAATTTCAGCAGTTGAAACAGCTATATATAAGCAAAGGATTTTCTACTGAATGCATAAACACATCTAAGAAACTCATGCATTAAAACATAAAAAGGTGGACAAGAGGGAGTGAACCAGAGAGGTGAGAAGAAAGAAGGGCTGAGACAAGCAATGGATACAGCCTTGCATTTAGGATCTCATGGGGGACCTTTTCCTGGAGAGAAGAAAAATCCAGTTTTATCTGATGCTCCCTTCAGCCAGAAGGAGCAAAGATATTTGGTGGGATATTTTTTAGGAGTGATCACTATGAGCTGTGGCTGAACCCAGAGACCTGGACAAGGACACACAGCATGGGGGTGCAACCAAGGTTGTTAGTTGTTGGGCAGGTGGCATTCCAGACAGAGAAACAAAGCCAAAGAGCGCTGCTGCACATAGTCTCCCGAAGCTTATCTCCCTTTGCCCGTTGTTGCAAAGCACATTATCTGCAAACTCAAGAACTGGTATTATTACACAATCACTTTTATCCCTTAGCAAAAGGTTCACTCTGTGACCAGTCCAAGGTTTGGGACAGAAGGTGGACCCCGCAGAGGTCTGAGGCTGCCATTACCAGAAGGCAAAACAACAAACAAGCTAGTTGGTTCCTCCAACCCAATCCACCCACTCACTGCTAGACTGATGGTAGGGTCTTGCTGCAGAAGCAGCCAATGGGATTTCACAGCTAAAAAACAAACTTGTGTGATTCAGCGCCACCTACTGGAAAATAATAGAAAGACTTCTTGGTACTAATCTGCTAGAGAAATGCCACTCATAGATGCCTCGACAAAGAAGAAAACCATCAAAATATTTTAAATAACCAACGTAGAGAGGCAGCTCAGAAAGAAACTTAAAAATCTCCAAAAAACAAATTTAAATACATGGAAATATGTGATATAAATGATAGAGAATTCAAGATTGCAGTTCTGAAAATACTCAATGAGATGTGTAAAAGTACAGACAGGCAATTCATTGTGCTCAAATAACAAATCAACAAACAAAATGAGTCCTGTCCCTAAGAGATTTAAATTTCAAAAATAACCAAACAGAAATTCTGTAGATTAAGAATTTAAGAAAAGATATCAAAAACAAGCTTAACAAGCATAGGAGATAGAGCAGACCAGATGGAAGAAAAGATTAGTGATACTGAAGACAAAAATCTAGAAATTACACAGAGGGAGGAAGATAATTTGAGCATTAAAAAATGAAAGAACTTAATGAGAAATATCTAACTCTATCAGAATGGACAACATAAAAATAATAGACATACCAGAAGAAAAAGAGAGGGGGAAGGGAATGGAGAGCCTACTCAAACCTTCTCATAGGTTAGGAGAATTTCCAAAACCTATAGAAAGTGCTAGGTCCTCAAATCCAATAAGCAAAGAGAACACCTACTTACCTCAATCCAAAGAAGCCTTCTCCAAGATACATCATATTAAAACTGTAAAAAATTAATGACAAAGAAAGAATTATCAAGGTAGCGAGAGAAAAGAAGAAAGTAACCTACAAAGAAAAGCCCATTCAGTTATCATCAGACTTCTCAGCAGAAACTTTATAAGCAGAAGAGAGTGGAACCAAATGTCCAAATTATTGAAAGAGAGAAATTACCAGCCAAGAATAATACATCCAACAAAATTATTATTTAAATATGAAGAAGAAATAAATACTTTTCTAGACATACAGGAGCTGAGGGAATTTATCACCAGAAGACCACCACTGGAAGAAACATTCAAGGGGGTTATTCTACCTGGAACTTAGAGCAAAAAGTCACAATACTATGAGTAAGATCACCAAAAATATCTTAGAGCATAAACAAGGATAATTTGTGACAACAAAAACATGATGGGGGGGTTAAAGATCTGAATTTGCAAAGGAGTGTAGAAATCAGATGCATTCAAAAAGAAAAAAGGACTACTGAATATACAAGACTTCCTTTTTCATAAAACTAATGGCAATCACACACAAAAACCCCTCAAAACTGAGACACATAGCTTAAAGAAAGAATAAATAGAAGAAAAAAAATAAAAATATCACCAAGCAAAAACAACAGACAGAAACACAAAGGAAAAGAACAAAGGGAGGCACATAGCTACCAGAAAACAACAGGCAAAATGGCTGTAAGAAACCCTCACACATCAATAACTACTCTAACTGCAAATGAACTGCATTCACCCATACAAAGTAGCAGTCTGGATCAAAAACAAAACCGAACCATATGCTGCATCCAGAAGACACATCTAAGCTGCAAAGTGAAAGTTAAACTCAAAGTGAAAGGGTGGAAAATTATTCTTCAAACAATTAACATCCACAGAAAAGCAGGTGTGTTCATACTTATATCTGATAAAATAGGTTTCAAGATAACAAAGGTAACAAGAGACAAAGATGGACATTTCATAATGATAGTGAGACACTATATCAAGAAGACATAACACTTCTTAATATATATATATATATCTAATCAGGGAGCGCCAAAATATATAAAACCATTACTCACAGAACTAAAGGGAGAAACATACCAAAAACAATCATAGTTGGGAATATTAATGCTCCATCGACAGCTCTAGATAGATCATCCAAAAAGAAAATCAACAAAGAAATATTGCTCTTACAGGACACATTATAGCAAGGGTACATAATTGACATATACAGAGCCTTTTTTCCAGAACAACAGATTATACATTCTTCTCAAGTGCACACGGAACAGTCACAATTTATGTTAGGTCATAAAACTAGCCTCAACAAATTCACAAAGATTAAAATTATACCAAGTATGTTCTCTGATTTGAAATTAGAAATCAGCAGCAAAAAGGAAGTAAAGGAACCCACAATTATGTGGAGATTAAACAATATACTATTAAAAAGTGGGTCAAAAATAAATACATGACAATACAACATAACAAAACTTCTGGGATGAAGCAAAAGCAGTAATAAGAGGGAAGTTTATATCATTACAGGCCTATTTCAAGAAACAAGATACATCCCAAATAAACAACCTAACATTACATCTTAAAAAAAAAAAAAACAGAAAAAGAAGAGCAAAAGCAACCCAAAGTTAGCAGAAGAAATAAAATGATAAAAACCATTGCAAAATTGAATAGAGAACAGAAAGACTATAGAAAAATTAATACAACAAATAGCTGGTTCTTTAAAAGGATTAATAAAACTGACAAACAGCTAGATTCACTAATAAAAATGAGAAAATACATATAAACAAAATCAGAAATGAAAGAGAACTTACCAGACATCACAGATATACAAAGGATTATACTAGAATACTATAAAAGACCATATGCCACTCAATGCAATAACCTAGAAGAAAAAGACAAGTTCCTAGAGATATATAACCTACCTAGACTGAATCATGAAGAACTGGAAAATCTATATAGACCAATAAACAGTGAGGAAATTGAAACAACCATCAAAAACCTCCCCCAAAATAAAGTCTAGGACCGGGTTGGTTCACTAGTGATTTATACCAAACATTCAAAAAGGATTTGATATCTATACTTCTAGAAACCTTTCAAAAACTTGAAGTGGCAATACTTCCTAACACATTTTATGAGGCCAACATAAGCCTGATCCAAAACTTGTCAAGGATAACACACATGCAAAAAAAACCAAAAAACCAAAAACAAAAAAACCCTACAGACCAACATCTCTGATGAATATTAATGCAAAACTCCTAAACAAAATACTAGCAAACTGAATACAACAATACAAAAAAACAATGCATCATGATCAATTGGGTTTCATTCTAGAGGCACAAGGATGGTTCCACATATGCAAATTGATCAATGTAATATGTCACATTAACAAAACAAAGAGTAAATTTATCAATAAATGCATAAAACATTTGATAACATATAACATCCATTTGTGATTAAAACACTCAATAAAATGGGTATAGAAGGAAAGCACCTCAATATAATAAAGGTCATTTGTGACAAACCCTCAGCCAGTATCATCCTCAATGGTAAAAATTTGAATGTTTTTCCCCTAAAATCAGGAACAAGACAAGGGTGCCCACTTTCACCACTCTTATTCAACATAGTTCTGGAAGCCCTAGCCAGAGCAATAAGGCAAGAGAAAGAAATAAAAGGCATCCAACTTGACAAGGAAGAAGTAAAGGTGTCACTTGCTGCAGACAACACGATTCTGTACTTCAAATTATATTACAGAGCTATGATAATCAAAACAGCATGGTATTGGCAGAAAAAAAATAAAAAACCAGACACACAGACTAATGGAGGAGGTTTGAGAACACAGAAATAAAACCACGTATATATGGACAAATAAATTTTGTCAAGAAACCTAAAACAAACAATGGAAAAAAGAAAGCCTCTTCAATAAATGGTTCTGGGAAAATTGGAAAACCACATGCAAAAGAAACTAGATTACAGTGTCCCTATGTTCAAAAATTAGTTCAAAATGGGTCAAAGACTTAAATATAAGACCTGAAACAATACCTTTCATAGAAGAAAATATATATACTAAATTTATGGACCTTGGTCTTAGAGAACATTTTATGAATTTGACCCCAAAGGCAAGGAAGTAAAGACAGAAATAAACTAAAAACCTTTGCACAGCAAAAGAGACTGATAACAAAACAAAAAGACAACCAACAGAATTGGAGATGGTACTTTCAAACAGCAGTTCCAACAAGGACTTAATATCCAAAATATATAAAGAATTTATATAACTTAATAACAAATAAGCAAACAATTAAATTAAAAAATGGGTAGAGGACCTGACCGGACACTTCTTCTAAGAAGACATACAAACAGCCAATAGGTATATGAAAACATGTTTGACTTCACTTGATACTATAGAAATGCAATTTAAAACTATGATGAGATACCACCTTACACATGTTAGAATGGCTATGATCAACAAGACAGGTAATGATTGTTGGAGAGGTTGTGGAAATAAAGAAACCCCCATTCACTGCTGGTGGGACTGTAAACTGGTACAGCCATTATGGGAAACAGTCTGGTGGTTCCAAAAAAATTAAGAATAGAGTGACCAGTGTGGCTCAGTTGGTCAAGCACCATCCCACAAAGCAAAAGTTTGCCAGTTTTATTCCTGTCCAGGGTACATGTCTGGATTGCAGGTTCCATCCCAGGTCAGGGAGTAAATGAGATGCAACCAATTGATGTTTCTCTCCCCACCTTTCCTTCTCTCTAAAAGTAAACAAAAATAATCTTAAAAAAGAGTAGAGTTACCATATGACCCAGCAATCCCTTTTTAGTCTGCTTACCTGAAAAACTCAAAAACATTTATTTGTAAAGATATAAGCACCCCTGTGTTCCTCGAATTGTTAATTCACATTGACCAAGACATGGAGACAAAGTGAACTGGGATAGAGGATTCGATAAAGAAGGTGTGGTATGCATATACAATGGAATACTACTCAGTCATAAGAAAAGATGAAACACTGCCATTTTTGACAACATGGATGAACCTTGAGAATATTATGGTAAATGAAATAAGTCAGAAAAAGCTAAGAACCATATGATTTCATTCATATGTGTGATATAAAACTGAAACTCATAAACACAGACAACAGTATGGTGGTTAACAGAGAGAAGGGGTGGATGGTAATAAAAGGTAAAGGGATCAAATATATGTTGATGGAAGATGATTTGATTTTGGGTGGTGGGCACACAGTGTAATATACAGATCATGCATTATACAAATGTACATCTGAAACCTATATAATCCTATTAAGCAAAGTCACCCCAATAAATTTAATTAAAAAAGATAGTTTATAAGAGAGGGAAGATGGTAGAGGAGTGAATGGAAGTCACATTGACTTCCTCCAAGGGCCAATCTGGAATTACAACTCGATTGTGAAGAAACTACCTGGAATAAACAACTGAGCAATAGCCAGAGAGAAGCCATATAACTTAAAACAGACAGAAGAACAAGCTTCATCACAACCTGTCTGAGAAGGAGTGCAGTAAAGACTCAAGAGGGCTGGCTGGGAACCCATAGACAGCAGCACTGGAGGGATAATTAAGCAGCAGGGTGGATCCCCTGGAGAAGAATGGACTCTAAACCCTAAGCTATGATTCCCAGTCTAGAACATCAGAACCCAAAGAGTACACAGACAACAACCAGCAGCAAAAAGCATCAGGGTTGCAGAGACAGATGGCTGGAGATACAGGAGCTAGTCAAAGGGCTAACACACAAATTTTCATTTGCATCCACTTACCCTGGGCTCTGGCAAAGGTGGGGGCAAAGTGGTCTGGTGATGCCTGAGGAGAGACTGGGGACAGAAGTTTTGGAAAGAGAACTTAGAGAGTGAAATCTGGGGTCCCAGAGCTAAGACATCCCCCAGACAGCAGCAGCTATCGTGCTCAGGCAGACCACTTCCCTCTGAGCTGCAGCAGCCTGGGGGAAAACAAGAGCCCAGACCCCAGAAGGGTATCTGCCCTGGCCCTGTGGTACTTAAGACAGACTGCTGAGAGCAGAGTGACCAGATTAACAACTGAAGGAGAGAACTAGGGACAGTAGATCATTTGCAAAGGAGGAGCAGAGTGGGCTAAAGAGATTTGAAGAGATACTGGGGACAGAGGCCTTGGGAAGAGAGCTGAGAGAGTAGCTGCTGGGATCCCATGCTGAGCTAGCCCCCATACACAGCAACCATACTGCTCAGGCAGATCCCTCCCCAGCAGCAGCAACCTGAAGGGAAACAATAGCTCCCATCCCAGGAGGGATTCAGCCCTGCCTTATGATACTTAAACTATACTGCTGAATGCAGAGTGACCAGAGTAACAACTGAAGGAGAGAGTCAGGGTCAGCAGACCCCTGGAAGTATTGAACAGACAAAGGTCTGATGGGGTCAACATCTGACATCACCAGAGACAGATCCAGAAAGAAAAGAAAAGAAAAAGAAAAAAAAAACAGTGGTAAATACAAGAGGCTACCAAGATGAAAGCCACTGTGGTCTTCTTCATGATTTATGATATTTTCTTTCCTGCACAGCTTTTTAACATTCATTTCTTGTCCAGCAAGTTTGTACATATTAAGTCACTAGATTTTATACTATAGTGTATTTCGATTCACATGTTATACCCCTCCCTCCTCTTAGCCCACTTTAACTTCCTCTTTTCTTGCATTATTTTCATTTAGAAAAAGTTGGATCCAATTACAAGATGCTGGATCCAAGAAGAAACACACACAGACACATCATAATTACATCACCCAAGATTAAAGATATGCAAAGAATCTTAAAAGCAGCAAGAGGAAAAGAGAGAGTTACCTACAGAGGAATTCCCATAAGACTATCAGGTGCTTTCTCAAAAGAAACCTTACAGGCAAAAAGGGGCTTGAAAGAAGTATTTGAAGTCATGAAAGGCAAGAACTTACATCCAAGATTATTCTATCCAGCAAAGCTATCATTTAGAATGGGAGGGCAGATAAAATGACAACAAACTCACAACCATCAACAACCGAACCTAAAGAAAAAAACAAAAAAACAGCAAAAACAAACTAAACAAACAACTAGAACAGGAACAGAATCACAAAAATGGAGATCACATGGAGGGTTATTAGTAGGGAGGGGAGGGAGGAGAATGGGGGAAAAGGTACAGGAAATAAGAAACATAAATAGTAAGTAAAAGATAGACAGGGGAGGTTAAGAATAGTATGGGGAATGGAGAAGCCAAAGAACTTATATGTATGACCCATAGACATGAACTAAGATGGGGGAATGATGGTGGGAAGGGGGTTACAGTCTGGAGAGGAATAAACAGGAGGAAAAATGGGACAACTGTAACAGCATAATCAATAAAATATATTAAAAATTAAAAAGTAATAATTTATCAAGTGATCCCCTGATAATTCTAGTCCCTAACTGGCACCACATTTATTGCATTATTGACTATATTTCCTATGCTGAACTTTACATCCTCATGACTATTTTTTAACTACCAATTTACAATTCTTTATCTCTTCATCTTTTTCAACCAGGCTTCTAACACCTATCCCATCTCACAAATATCAGTCTGTTCTCTACATCTGAGTCTCTTTCTGATCTGTTCATTAATTTTGTTCTTTAGATTGCACATATAAGTGAAACTGTTTGGAATTTGTTTTTCTTTGACTTATTTCTCTGAGCATAATACCCTCCTCTAAGACCATCCATGTGGACACAAAAGGTAAGCTTTCACTCTTTTTATGGACAAGTAATATTCCACTATTTAAATGATCCATTCTAATTTAGACACTCATCTGTTGATGGACCTTTGGTGTGCTTCCTTATCTTAGGTATTACATACAAATAACATTGTGATGAACATGGGGTGCATATATTTTTTTGAATTGGTGTTTTAAAATGTAATTTCTGGGTCATAAGGTAGTTTTATTTTTAATTTTTTGAGGAACCTCCATACTGTTTTCCATAGTGGCCATACCAATTTGCAATTTTATGAAGAGTGTACAAGGGTTAACTTTCTTTCACTTCCTCTCCAACACTTATTTTGTTGACTTATTGATGATAGACATTCTGACAGGTGTAAGGTGACAGGTGTATCTCCTTGTGGTTATTTATTTATTTATTTATTTATTTATTATTGTTGTTCAAGTACATTTGTCTCCATTTTCACCCCACCACGGCCCCCTGCCCCACCCATCTCTGTCCCCTACCCATGAACCTACCTCCTTTGGCTTTGGCTATGGGTCCTTTATACATGTTCCTTGATAGACATTCCCCTCTTTTTCCCCATTATCCCTCTCCTCCCTCCCCTCTGGTTACTGTCAGTTTGGTCATTATTTCAACGTCTCTGGTTCTATTTTGCTTGTTTGTTTTGTTGATTAGGTTCCACTTATAGGTGAGATCATATGGTATTTGCCTTTCATTGCCTGACTCATTTCACTTAGCATAATGCTCTCCAGTTCCATCCATGCTGCCCCCAAGGGTAGGAGCTCCTTCTTTCTCTCAGCTATTCCATTGTATTCCATTTTATTCCATTTACATTGTATTCCATTTTGTAAATGTACCACAGTTTTTTTTTTTTATCCACTCATTTACTGGTGGGCACTTAGGTTGCTTCCAGCACTTGGCTATTATAAACTGTGCTGCTATGAATATTGGGGTGCATAGATTCTTTTGAATTGGTGTTTCAGTATTCTTAGGGCATAATCTGAGTGGTGATATTGCTGGGTCAAAAGGCAGTTCCATTTTTAGTTTTCTGATGAAATTCTGTCAGTTTGCAGATGATATGATACTGTACATAGAAAATCCTATAGACTCTACCAAAATACTACTGGACCTAATAAGTTAATTTGGCAAAACAGCAGGATTCACAGTCAATATTCATAAATTGAAGGTATTTTTATACACCTGCAATAAAATATCAGAATCAGAAATCAAGAAAAAGTCCCATTTGCTTAGCAACAAGAAAAATAGAGTACCTAGGAGTAAACCTAACCAAGGAAGTAAAACACCTGTAGTCAGAAAACTACACAACACTGAAGAAAGAAATTAAGGAAGATGCAAATAAATGGAAACATACACTGTATTCATGGAATGGAAGAATTATCATCATCAAAATTCCCATATTATCCAAAAAAATTTATAGATTCAGTGCAATCCCTATTAAAATATCAATGACACATTTCAGAGATCTAGAGCAAACATTTCCTTGTAGTTTTAATTTGCATTTCTCTGATGGTTAGTGATGTTGAGTATATTTCATAAGTCTATTGACCATTTCTATGTCCTCTTTGGAGAAATGTCTATTCAGGTCCTCTGCCCACTTTTTGATCATGTTGTTTATTTGGGCTTTTTTTCTGGTGTTGATTTGTCTCAGTTCTTTATAAATTTGGGTAGTAACCCCTTATTGGACACATAATTGGTGAATATCTTCTCCCATTCAGCTTTTTGTTTTGTGGATAGTTTGTTTTGTGACAGATGCCAAAATTTAAAATTTAACTAAAAATTAATAAAAAGCTTATACATTAGATGTAAAACCACAAAACTTTTAGAATAAAAAAGAGGTATATCCACATATCCGCAGGTTTAAAAAAGAGGTATATCCACATATCCACAGGTTTGGCAAACAATTATTGTATAAGCAACAGCCACAAAAGTAGATAAATTAGATTTGTCAAAGTTGAAAACTTTTATGCTTCAAAAGGTGATACTGAGAAAATGAAAAGATACCCATAGAGTGGATGAAAATGTTTGAAAATCATATATTTGATACGATTTTTTTGTCTAAAGTATGAATAACTCTTATCACTCAACAATAAAAAGGCAAATAACCTAATTACAAATGGGTGAAAAATTTAAACATTTCTACAAAGAAGACATACAAATGACCAATAAGTGCATAAATAGATGCTTCATGTCATTAGGTAAATGAAAATCAAACAGCAATGAGATACTACTTTGCACTCACTATGATGACTATAATCTCAAAGTCAGACAGTAACAAATGTTGATGAGGATGTAGAGAAATCATAACCTTCATACACTGCTGTAAGGAATGTAAAATGGAGCAGCCACTTTGGAAAACAGTCTCACAACTCTTCCAATAGTGAAAAAATAAAGTTATCATATGATCTAGCAATTCCAGTTCAAATTATGTAACAGAGTATTAAAAACATGTTTATACCAAAACTGGGTATGTGAACATCAATAACAGCAGTATTTATCATAGCCAAAAGGTTGAAACCACCTACATGTCCATCAAGTGATGAGTTGATAAAAAATATGGTTTAATTCATTCATTAAATATTAGTTGGCTCTAAAAAATGAAGTATTGATACATTGGATGAAACTTGAAAACATTGTGCTAACTGAAAGATGTAAGGCAAAAAAAATCACATAATATTTCATTCCACTTTTATGAAATGCTCAGAACAGGCAAATATATAGAATAAGAAAGTAGATTAATGGTTATGTATCACTGAGAAAGATGGGGGACTTGGCAGTTGATAGCTACAGGGCATGTAATTGCTTTTCTGAGATAAAGAAAGTGTTCTAAAATTTGCTATAATGATGATTGCACATATCTGTGAATATAAAACACAACAATTAAATACTTTAGTGGGCAATTTGTGTACATACCACATACAAATTATATCTCAGTAATGCAGTTTTAAGACACAAGTTGCATAGAAATATTGAAGATACATAGGAGGACTTCCGGCCAAGATGGAGGCATAGGTGGATGCACTGTACCTCCATGCACAACCAAGATAGGGACAACAACAATTTAGAAACAGAATAACATCCAGAAATGACAGAAAATTGATCTGAATGGAAATCAGACAAACAAGAAGTTGAATTAGACCCATGCATCCAGACCGGTAAAAGAGGCAGAGATGAGCAGCCAGGTGCGGGTCTCAGGGTGGAGAGCAGAGAGCAGTGGGACCAGGCACGTAAGGCATCTGGGGCATGCAAGACCACACCAGGCAGACCCTGGGCATACAAGTGGCAGCTGGCAGACCCCGGTCCAGGGGAGGCAACCGACAACTGGCAGACCCAGTGAGGCAGCGATTGTAAAACAAGGCAGTGCACGCAACCCAGGATCACAGCACTGGGAAACAGAGCTTTGGGACACTGATTGAGGTCACCTGTGGGAGTTGAGGTGCACAGAGAGACACCCAGCCTCACAGGGGAGGTCCTTGGAGGCTCCCATGGTGTGCACAAGCCCACCCACATGGTAATTGGCACCAAAGGGTCCCAGTTTGCTAGGAGGAGGCAGCAGAGGGGACTGAGGTCCACGGAGAATGGAGCAACCACACTGTTCCCTCTCAACCCCACCCCCACATACAACATCACAACCCAGTGACTGGGGTGCCCCACCCTGGTGAATACCTAAGGCTCTGCCCCTTACTGTAACAGGTGCGACCAGACCAAAGACAGAGAGAGAGAGAGAGAGAGAGAGAGAGAGAGAGAGAGAGAGAGAGAGATGGCTCAAACAGAAGAACAAATCAAAGCCCCAGAATCCATCATTTTAAGTGACCAACAGATAGCCAACCTATCAGATGCACAGTTCAAAACACTGGTGACCAGGATGCTTACAGAATTGGTTGATTTTGTTCGCAAATTAGATTAACAAATGCAGGCTACGATAAGAGAAATGAAGGAAAATGCACAGGGAACCAATAGTGATGGGAAGAAAACTAGGACTCAAAAAATATAGAGTGGACCAGAAGGAATAAAGAAATAACCAAACAGGAAAGAATGAAGAAACAAGAATTCAAAAAAATGAGGAGAAGCTTAGGGACCTCTAGGACATCTTTAAATGTTCCAACATCCGAATTATAGGGGTACCAGAAGGAGAAGAGGAAGAGCCAGAAATTGAAAGCTTATTTGAACAAATAATAAAGGAGAACTTCCCTAATCTGGCAAGGGAAATAGACTTCCAGGAAGTCCAGGAAGCTCAGAGAGTCCCAAAGAAATTGGACCCAAGGAGGAACACACCAAGGCACATCGTAATTACATTAGCCAAGGTAAAAATGAAGGAGAGAATCCTAGAAGCAGCAAGAGATAAGGGGACAATAACCTACAAAGGAGTTCCCATCAGACTGTCAGCTGATTTCTCAAAAGAGACCTTGCAGGCAAGAAGGTGCTGGAAAGAAGTATTCCAAGTCCTGAAAGGCAAGGACCTACATCCAAGATTGCTCTATCCAGCAAAGCTTTCATTTAGAATGGAAGGGCAGATAAAGTGCTTCTCAGATAAGGCCAAGTTCGAGGAGTTCCTCATCACCAAACCCTTATTTTATGAAATGTTAAAGGGACTTATCTAAGAAAAGAAGATTAAAAAAACATGTATAGTAAAATAACAGCCAACTCACAATTATTAACAAACACACCTAAAACAAAAACAAAAGAAACTAAGCAAACCACTAGAACAGGAACAGAACCACAGAAAGGGAGATCACATGGAGGGTTAGCAACAGGGGAGTGGGAGGAGGAGAGAATAGGAAAAGGTACAGAGAATGAGTAGCATAAATGGTAGGTAGAAAATAGACAAGAGGAGGGCAAGAATAGTATGGGAAATGTAGAAGCTAAAGAAATTATGACACATGGACATGAACTAAAGGGGGGAATGTGGGTGGCAGAGGGTGTATAGGGTGAAGGGTAGTGAAGTGGGGAAATGGGACAAGTGTAATAGCATAATCAATAAAATATATTAATAAAAGAAATATTGAAGATATATAAAGTAACCAAATTAAACTCCTTTATTAAAATTATTTTTCAAGTACACTTTATATTCAATATTATTTTGTTATTAGTTTCAGGTGCACAGCATAGAGGTTAGACAATCACATACTTTACAAAGTGTTCCCACTGATATTTCCAGTACTCACCTGGCACCATACCTAGCTATTACAATATTACTGACTATATTCCCTATGCTGTACTTTACATCCCCATGACTACTTTGTAACTACCAATCTGTATTTCTTAAACCCTTTACCCTTTCCACCCAGTTTTCCAGATCCCCTCCCCTCTAGCAACCATCAGCTTGTTCTCTGTGTCTATGAACCTATTTTTGTTCTATTTGTTTGTTTATATTGTTCATTAGTTTCCACATATAAGTGATATCATATGGTATTTGTTTTTCTCTGACAGACTTATTTTACTGAGCACAACAACCTCTAGGTCTATCTATCCTGTTTCAAATGGTAAGATTTTGTTTTTTTATATGGCTGAGTAATATTCCATTATATATATGTACCACTGCTTTTTGATTCACTTGCCTATTGATGGGCACTTGGGATGCTTGCATAGCTTGGTTATTGTAAATAATGCTTCAATGAACATAAGCGTACATATGTTCTTTTGAATTGGTGCATTGGGTTACTTTGGATATATACCTAGAATTGGAATTGCTAGGTAATAAATCAGTTCCATTTTCAAATTTTTTAGAAACCTCCATTCTGTTTTCCATAGTGGCTATACCAATCTGCATTCTCACCAACAGTGTACAAGGGTTCCCTTTATTCTACATCCAGGCCAACACTTGTTTGTTGACTTATTGGTTATAACCATTCTGACAGGTGTGAGGTGATATCTCATTGAGGCTTTAATTTACATTTCTCTGATGATTAGTGACAATGAGCATCTTTTCATATATCTATTGGCAACCTGTATGTTCTCTTTGGAGATGTGTCTTCTAGGTTCCTTTGTTCAGTTTTTAGTTGAATTGTTTGTTTCTTGGGTGTTAAATTGTATGACTTCTTAATAAATTTTAGACATTAACACATTATGAGATGTATCACTGGCAAACATGTTCACCTATTCAATCAGTTGTTTTTTGATTTGTTTGATAGTTTCCTTTGTTGTGCAAACATGTTTTATTTGGATATAGTCTTATTTGTTTATTTTTTTTTATTTTTTTCCCTTGCCTGAGGATATATTAGAAAAAATATGGAGCCACCAATGGGTAAAACCCAAGTACAAGAAAACCCACTCAAATGAAGAAAAGGGCAACCCTAGATCATCCAGATAAGGAGATCAAAGTCACCACACCACTGAATTCCACAGAATTCCTAACATAGAAGTTCACCCTACAAAAACAGCTAGCAAAGCAGAGCATCAGGAATTGCAGGAACAAACAAAAAGAGTCACCTAAAATCGGGAGACAAAAAAAGAACCTGTAATAGAAAGCAATGGGAGACTCCTCACTATAAGAGCTAAATGAAATGGAGGCAAGCAAACTATCAGATACAGAATTCAAAAGGATGGTTATAAGGATGCCCAAGGAATTCACAGACAACTACAAAGAACTGAGTAGGAAATACAGCAGCGTGAAAAAGAAAATATAAACTATAAATAAGAACTAGGAAGAAATGAAGAATATAATTTCTTAAATTAAAAAGAAAACCACTAGAAGAAATTATAAGCAGGCTGGATGAAGCAGAGGACCGAATTAGTGAACTGGAAGAAAAGGTAGAAAGAAATGCCCAGGTAGAGCAGCTGCATGAAAAAAGACTCAAAAAGAAAGAAGACAGCTTAAGGTAACTGCAAGACAACATGAAACACAACAACATTCAAATCATAGGAATACCAGAAAAAGAAGAAAAGGGTCAAGGGATAGAAACCCTGTTTGAAAAAAAATAATGACAGAAAACTTTCCAAATATGGAAAGGGGAAAAACCACACAAGTTCAGAAAGCACAGAAGGTCCCAAACAAGATGAGCCCAAAGAGACCTACTCTAATACACAGCATAATTAAAATGCCAAGTTTTAAACACAAGGAGAGAATCTTAAAATCAGCAAGGGAAGAAACATACGAGGAAGTAACATACAAGAGAGCCCCAATAAGGCTAGCAGCTGATTTCTCAACAGAAACACTGCAAGCCAGGAGAGAGTGGCAAGAAATATACCAAGTAATGAAAAGAAGAGAACTACAAACATGACTACTCTAACCAGAAAGGCTCTCAGTTAAAAATGGAAAACAAAATAAGGAGTTTTGCTAACAAAAGTAGGTTGAAAGAATATACCTGCACCAAACCAGCACTACAAGATATAGCAGAAAGGGACTGGTAGAAGAAGGAAAAGAGTTAGAGTGAGATGAACACAGACACAAAAGGGGAAAAATGATTAAATACCTATCAATAACAACCTTAAATATGAATGGATTAAATGCTACAATAAAAAGACATAGGGTACCTGAAAGAGAAAGAAAACATGACCTGCACATATGCTGCCTACAAGAGACCCACCTCAAGTCAAAACACCTACACAAACTGAAAGTGCAGGGTTGGGAAAAAAAAAACATTTCAAGCAAATGGACAGGACAAAAAGGCTGGGGTGGTAATACTTATAACAGGCAAAATAGACTTCAAAACAAAAGCCATAAAAAGTGACACTGAAGGACATTTAATAATTCTCAAGGTAAGAATCCATCAAGAAGGACTTCCGGCCAAGATGGAGGCATAGGTAGTCGCACTGTGCCTTTTCGCGCAACCAAAACTAAGGACAACAAAAAGTGAGAAACAAGAAACAGCCAGAACAGAGAGAAATTAACTGAATGGAAGTCTGACTACCATATGTCCAGACCAGTAAGGAGGGGCAGAGTCGGAGGCCTACAAAGAGGGATCGAGGGGTCCTGGCAGGAAAAAGAGGTGGCTGGCAGATGCGGGCACACAGGGTGCAGATGGCAGCTGACGGACTGGTGGCAGACCCTGGGCGTGGGAGGCAACGAGCAGACCCAGTGAGGGGTGCAAGGCAGCTGGCTGTCCGCAGCCACACATTCACATGCAGACAAACTAAGTGAAAACGGGCAGCAACACAGACCGCGCAACCCAGGGACCCAGAGCTGCTGGGAAACAAAACCTAAGAGCACCGACTGAAAACACCTATGGGAGCTGAAGCCAGGAGATTCTCTCAGCCTCACAGGAGGCTCCATGGGGAGACCCACAGAGTCCGAGAAAGTACACAAACCCACCCACCCGGGAGCAAGAACGAGAAGGGCCCAATTTGCTTGTGGGAAGTGGCAAAGGGGACTAAAGTCCTACAGAAAGCGGAGCACGTGCCATTGTTCCCTCTCAGACCCCGCCCCCACATACAACGTCACAATCCAGCGACTGCAGTGCCCCGCCCTGGTGAACACCTAAGGCTCCGCCACCCTTACGTAACACCTGCAACCAGACCAAAAGAAAATAAAAATAAAAAACATAGCTCAAAGAAAATTGAAATCCCCAGAGCCAATTTTTTTAAGTGACCAAGAGATAGCCGACCTATCAGATGCACAGTTCAAAGCACTGGTGATCAGGATGCTCACAGAATTGGTTGACTTTGGTCACAAATTAGATGAAGAAATTCAGGCTATGATGACAGAAATGAAGGAAAAGGCACAGGGAACCAATAGTGATGGGAAGAAAACTGGGTCTCAAATCAATGGAGTGGACCAGAAGGAAGAAAGGAACAACCAAACAGAAAAGAATGAAGAAACAAGAATTCAAAAAAATGAGGAGAGGCTTAGGGACCTCCAGGAGATCTTTAAATGTTCTAACATCTGAATTATAGGGGTACCAGAAGGGGAAGAGGAAGAGCAACAAGTGGAAAACTTATTTGGACAAACAATAAAGGAGAACTTCCCCAACCTGGCAAAGGAAATAGACTTCCAGGAAATCCAGGAAGCTCAGAGAGTCCCAAAGAAGTTGGACCCAAGGCGGAACACACCAAGGCACATCATAATTACATTAGCCAAGGTAAAAATGAAGGAGAGAATCCTAGAAGCAGCAAGAGATAAGGGGACAGTAACCTACAAAGGAGTTCCCATCAGACTGTCAGCTGATTTCTCAAAAGAGACCTTGCAGGCAAGAAGGCGCTGGAAAGAAGTATTCCAAGTCCTGAAAGGCAAGGACCTACATCCCAGATTGCTCTATCCAGCAAAGCTTTCATTTAGAATGGAAGGGCAGATAAAGTACTTCTCAGATAAGGCCAAGTTCAACGAGTTCCTCATCACCAAGCCCTTATTATATGAAATGTTAAAGGGACTTACTTAAGAAAAAGAAGATTAAAGATATGAACAGTAAAAAAAAGACTTCAAATTCACAGTTAGTAACAACCATACCTAAAACAAAAGCAAACTAAGCAAACAACTGGAACAGGAACAGAACCACAGAAATGGAGATCACATGGAGGGTTAGCAACAGGGAAGTGGGAGGAAGAGAGAGGGGGAAACATATAGAGAATAAGTAGCATAGACAATAGGTAGAAAATAGACAGAAGGAGGGCAAGAATAGTATGGGAAATGTAGACACTAAAGAACTTATGATACATAGACATGAACTAAAGGGGGGAATGTGGGTGGGAGGGGGTGGACAGGGTGGCGGGGAGTGAAGGAAGAAAATGGGACAACTGTAATAGCATAATCAATAAAAAAGGTAAAAAAACCCACAGAACTTCTGTAATTTAAAGAACAATAATAATTGGGAAAAATAAATATTGGTGAAACTACAGGAAAAAAAAAAGAATCCATCAAGAAGACAGAAACATTGTAAAAATATATACACCCAAAATAACAGCATTCAAATACATAAGGAAGACCTTGGAGGACTTCAAGAAAGAAATAGAATATGAAATGTTAAAAGGACTTACCTAAGAAAAAGAAGATAAAAACCATGTACAGTAAAATGACAGCCAACTCACAATTATTAACAACCACACCTAAAACAAAAACAAACTAGGCAAACAACTAGAACAGGAACAGAACCACAGAAATTGAGGTCACATGGAGGGTTATGAACAGGGCAGTGGGGAGGGGAGAGAGGGGGAAAAGATACAGAGAATAAGTAGCATAGATGGTAGGTAGAAAATAGACAGGGGGGAGGGTAAGAATAGCATGGAAAATGTAGAAGCCAAAAAACTTATATGTGTGACCAATGGACATGAACTAAAAGGGGAAATGTGGGTGGGAGGGTGTGTGAAGGGTGGAGGGGAGTGAAGGGGGGAAAATGGGACAACTGTAATAGCAATAATCAATAACATATTTTTTAAAAGAAAGAGATAGCAACACAGTTATACTAGGGAGTTTTGACACCTCACTGTCAAAAATGGATAGATCTTAAAAAATATCAACAAGGATATATTGGCATTGAACAACGCCCTAGATCAAATGGCCTTAACAGATACCTATAGACCATTCATTCCAAAGAAGCAAAACACACATTCTTTTCAAATACACATGGGACATTTTCAAAAATAGACTACATGACAGGACACAAAACAAACCTCAACAAATTCAAGACAATTAAAATCATAGAAAGTATTTTCTCTGACCACAAAGGCCTAAAACTAGAAACCAATCTCAAGGAAAAAAAAAACTAAAAACCCCTCAAATTTGTGGAGATTGAATAGCATGCTATTAACAATGAATGGGGTAAGAATAAGATAAGGGAAGAAATCAAAAAGTTTCTGTAAATAAATGAAAATGCATTCACAACATTCCAAAAGTTATGGGACACAGCAAAGTCAGTACTGACAGGGAATTCATAGCAATACAGGCCTACCTAAAAAAGATAGAAACATTTCAAATAAACAACCTAACCCAACATCTATAAGAACTCGAAGAATAACAACAAAGACAGCCCAGAACAAGTAGAAGGAAGGAACTAACCAAGATCAGAACAGAATTAAATGACATAGAGACTAAAAACACAGTTGAAAGCATCAATAAATGCAGGAAATGGTTCTTTGAAAAGATAAGCAAAATCTACAAGCCTTTAAGCAGACTCATTAAGAAAAAAATACAGAGGACCCAAATAAACACAAACACAAGTGAAAGAGGAGAAATTACAACAGACACCACAGAAGTACAAAGGACTGAAAGAAATTACTATGAAGAATGTTATGCCAAGAAATTTGAAAACCTAGGTGAAATGGATGCATTTCTAGAAAAATATAATCTTCCAAAACTCAATGAAGAAGGAGCAGAAAGCCTGAACAGACCAATAACAGCTGACAAAATTGAAGCGGTAATCAAAAAATTCCCAACACACAAAAGCCCTGGACCAGATGGTTTCACAGGAGAATTTTACAAAGCATTTAAGAAAGAGCTAACCCCTATCATTCACAGACTATTCCAAAAAAAAACACAAGAAGATGGAGGACTCCCAAATTCCTTTTATTAAGCCAGTATCATCCTAATCCCCAAACCAGACAAAGACACAACACAGAAAGTAAATTTCAGGCCAATATTGTTGATGAACATAGACACCTAAATTGTCAATGAAATATTGTCTAACCAGATCCAGTAATACATTCAAAAGATCATACATCATGATCAAGTGGGATTCATCCCAGGGATGCAAGGATGGTACAATATTCACAAATCAATAAACATAATGCATCACATAAACAAATGCAAAGACAAAAATCACATGATGATATCACTAGATGAGGAAAATAATTTGATAACATACAGCATCCATTTATGAAAAAAAACAACTCAGCAGAGTGGTAGTAGATGGAGCATACCTCAACATAAAGGCTATATACAAGAAACCTATAGCCTGCACCATATTCAATGGGAAAAATATAGAAGCTTTCCCACTAAGTTCAGGAAAAAGTCAAGTATGTCCACTTTCACCACTTCTACTCAACATAACATTGGACATCTTAGCCACAGGGATCAGAGAAGAAAAGCAAATAAAAAGCATCCAAATTGGAAAGGAGGAAGCAAAACTGTCATTGTTTGCACGTGACATGACAGTGTACATAGAAAATCCTACAGACTCCACCAAAATACTACTCAACCTAATAAGTGAATTTGGCAATACAGTGGGATACAAAGTCAATATTCAGAAATTGAAGGCATCTTTGTACTCCAACAATGAAATATCAGAAACAAAAATCAAGAAAAAAGTCCATTTGATATAGCAACAAGAAAAATAATGTACCTGAGAATAAACCTAAACAAGGAGGTAAAAGACCTGTGCTAAGGAAACTACTTAACACTGAAGAAAGAAATTCAGGGAGGCAGTAAAGAATGGAAGCATGGACCATGTTCATGGATTGGAAGAATTAACATCATCAAAATGTCCATACTACTCAAAGCAATTAATAGATTCAATGCAATTCCTATTAAAATACCAAGGACATATTTCACAGACATAGATCAAACATTTCAAGAATTTTTATGGAATCATAAATGATCCCAAATAGCCGCAGCAATTTTGAGAAAGAAGAACAAAGTAGGAGGGGTCACAGTACTTGATATAAACTATATTACAAGTCCACACTAATCAAAACAATCTGGTAGTGGCAAAAGAACAAACACATAGATTAATGTAACACAATTGAGAGACCAGAAATAAACTCAAGTCTCTATGGTAAATTATTATTCAACAGAGGGGGCAGAAGCATAAAATGAAGAAAAAGTAACGACTTCAACAAATGGTGTTGGGACATCTGGACAGATACATGGAAAAATGAAACTTGATCACCAACTTTCACCATACACAAAAATAAATTCAAGGTCAATAAAAGACTTAAACGTAAATTGAGACAACATAAAAGTCCTAGAGGAGAACACAGGCAGGAAAATCTCAGACATTCCATGCAGCAATGTTTTCACTGATATGGCCCCTAGAACAAGGGGCATAAAGGAACAAATAAACAAGTGGGACTTCATCAAAATGAAAAACTTCTGCACAGCTAGAGAAAACAGCAGTAAAATGACAAGAGAATCAACTATATTGGAAAACGTATTTGCCAATGACAACTCAGACAAGCGTTTGATCTCCAAAATTTATAAAGACTTCACATGACTCCACTCCAGGAAGACACACACCATTTTAAAAAAATGGGCAAAACACTTAACAGTCACTTCTCCAAGAAGGACTTACAGAGGGCCCAGAGACATAGGAAAGGATACTCAGCATCGCTAGCTATTAGAGAGATGCAAATTAAAACCATAATGAGATACCACTTCCACTTCCCACTGGTCAGAATGGCCATCATAACCAAATCAACAAGTGCTGGAGGGGTTGTGGAGAAAAAGGGAACCTTAGTGCACTGTTGGTGGAAAAGCAGACTGGTGCAGCCGCTGTGGAAAACAGTATGGAATTTCCTCAGGAAACTGAAAATGAAACTGCCTTTTGACTCAGAATTACCACCCCTTGGATTTTACCTTAAGTATCTTTAAACATCCAATTCAAAAGAACCTATGCACCCTAATGGTAATAGCAACACAGTTTGCAATAGCCAAATGCTTGAAGTAACTTAAATGCACACCAGTAAATGCATAGATAATAAAACTATGTGTAAATTACTGAATGGAATACTACACAACTGAAAGAATGAAGTAGCTTTTACCCTTCAGGACAGTATGAATAGAACTGGAGAGCGTTATGCTAAGTGAAATAAGCCAGGAGGTCATCGACAAATACCATATGATCTCAGCTATAAGTGGAAGCTAATCAACAAAACAAACAGGCAAGCAAAATGTAACAAGAAACATTGAATTAAAGAACTGACAGTGTGAAGCGGTATCTCATTGTGGTTTTAATTTGCATCTCTCTGATGGCTAGTAATGCTGAGCATCCTTTCCTATGTCTCTGGGCCTCCTGTATGTCCTTGGAGAAGTCTCTGTTCAACTTCTTTGCCCATTTTTCAATTGGGTTGTTTGTCTTCCTGGAGTGGAGTTGTGAGTTATTTATAAATTTTGGAGATCAAACCCTTGTCTGAGTTGTCATTGGCAAATATGTTTTCCCATATAGTTGATTCTCTTTTCATTTTACTGCTGTTTTCTCTAGCTGTGCAGAAGTTTTTCATTTTGATGAAGTCCCACTTGTTTATTTGTTCCTTTATGCCCCTTGTTCTAGGGGCCATATCAGTGAAAACATTGCTGCATGGAATGTCTGAGATTTTCCTGCCTGTGTTCTCCTCTAGGACTTTTACGTTCTTTCAGTTTATGTTTAAGTCTTTTATTCACCTTGAATTTATTTTTTGTATATTGTATGTTGGTGATCTAGTTTCATTTTTTTCCATGTATCTGTCCAGCTCTCCCAACACCATTTGTTGAAGAGGTGTTTTTACTCCATTTTATGCTTCTGTCCTTTTTATCATATATTAATTGACCATAGAGACAGAATAATTTCTGGGCTTTCAAATCTGTTCCATTTATCTATGTGTCTATTCTTATGCCAGAATCAGGCTGTTTTGATTACAGTGGCGTTGTAGTACAGTTTGATATCAGCTATTGTGATCCTTCCTACTTTGGTTTTCTCTGTCAAAATTGCTGTGGCTATTTGGGGTCACTTATGGTTCCATACCATTTTTGAAATGACTGTTCTATATCTGTAAAATATATCAGTGGTACTTTAATAAGTTGAGTGTGTAAATTGCTTTGGGTAGTATTGTTCCTCCAGTTCTTGTGGATGTAGGGTTAGGTTGTTTATTTGAAATGTTTCTGTCTTTTATAAGTAGGCCTGTATCGCTGTGAACTTTCCTCTCACCACTGCCTTTCTGTGTCCCATAAAGTTTGGACTTTTGTGAATTGATTTTCATTTGTTTCCTGAAACTTTTTGATTTCTTCCTGGAGCTCATTCTTAACCCATTCACTGTTTAATAGCATGCTATTGAATCTCTATGAGTTGTAGTGTTTTTGAGTTTTGACCTTGAGGTTGGTTTCTAGTTCAGTCTCTTGTTGTCAGAGAAAATGCTTGATATGATTTCAATTTTCTTGAATTTGTTGAGGCATGTTTTGTGTCCCATCATGTGGTCTATCTTTGAAAATATTCCATGTGTCTTTGAAAGGAATGCATATTCTTCTTTGGGATGAAAGGTTCTATATATATATATCTGTTAAATCCATTTCACCTAGGGCATTGTTCAATGCCACAATATCTTTGTTGATATTTTGTTTGGAAGATCTATCCATTTTTGACAGTGGGGCATTAAAATCACCTAGTATAAGTGTGTCGCTGTCATTATATTTCTTGAAGTTGTCCAAGATTCTCCTTACATATTTGGGTGCTCCTATGTTGTGTGTGTGTGTGTGTGTGTGTGTGTGTGTGTGTGTGTGTGTAATGCTTATGTCTTCTTGATGGATTCTCCCCTTGAGTATTATGAAGGGTCCTTCAGTGTCTTTTTAATGGCCCTTGTTTTGAAGTATATTTTGTCAGATAAAGAGTATTGCTAACCTGTTTTTTTCCTGTCCATTTGCTTACAATATTTTTTCCCCAACCCTTCACTTTCAATCTGCGTAGGTCTTTTGTTCTGAGGTGGGTCTCTTGTAGGTAGCATATGCATGGGTTATGATTTCTTATCCATTCAGCTACTCTATGTCTTTTGATTACAGTATTTCATCCATTTACATTTAAGGTTATTATTGATAAGTACTTTTTCATTGCCATTTTACTTCCTTAGTATCTGTGTCCCTCTCTCTCTCACTATTTTTGCTACTTTTCTTAAAGCTGTCCCTTTAGCATATCTTTGCAGTGCTGTTGTGTTGGAGGTGTATTCTTTGAGCCTTCTTTTGTCTGGGGAGCTCCTTATTTCACCTTCCATTTAAATTGAGAGCCTTGCTGGATAGAGTAGTCCTGGTTAGAGAACTTTGTCTTTCATTACTTGGAATATTTCTTGCCATTGCCTTCTGGGTTGTAATGTTTCTATTGAGAAGTCAGATGCTAGCCATATTGGGGGTCCTTTTTATGTTACTTCTTGTTTCTCCCTTGGTGCATTTAAAATTCTTTGTCTTGGAATTTTGCCATTTTAATTAAGATGTGCCTTTTAGTGGGCCACTTTGGGTTCTTCTTGATTGGGACCCACTGTGCTTCCTGGATTTATTTGACCTTTTCTCTGATCGAATTTGGAAAACTTTCCATCATTACTTGTTCAAACAGGTTTTCTATCCCTTGCTCTTCTTCTCCTTCTGGTGTCCCTATCATACAGATATTATTCCATTTCATGTTGTCCCTGAAGTTCCCTTAACAGAGTCTTCATTCTTTCTGACTCTTTTTTCCTTTTCTTGCTCTTCCTATTGTTGTTTATTTTTTACCTTGTCCTCCAGCTCACTCATTCAATCCTCTGCTTCATTGACCCTGCCTTTGATTCCTTCTACTGTGTTCTTCAATTCAGAAATTGTATTCTTCATATCCTTTTGGCTCTTGTTGATAGTTTCTATTTCATTTTTTCATTTTGATAGAGTTTGCAGTGAATTCATAGTAGTTTCCCTGTAGTTTTTGGTAATTCCCTGTGAGCTCATTGCACTTCCTGATAATCATTGCTTTGAACTCAATATCTGATAGTTGAATTACCTCTATTTCATTTAGCATTCTTTCTGAGACTTCCTCCTTTCATTTGGAGTTTATTTCTTTGTCTTCCCATTGTTTGTGAGACTCTTCTTGTTAGCCTCTGGTTATTTAATTGATCTTTTCTGACTCCCTGAGTTTGTTGTGTGAACTTCTATGGTAGAAGACCTGTGAGAGTCAGTGGTGCTGTCTCTCTGATTTCGTGAAGTTGCTCCTCTTGGTATACCTTTTATATTGGCTCTCAGGGTGTATTTGGGTTTTGATTGTTATTGGATCATTCTTTCTTGGGTTCTTCCCTCTTGCTTTTTGACTGAGGGTCACTCTGCCCACCATGTCTTGTATGGTGTTGTGCAGGTTCAGATAGGTTGTACCAAAGCGGGTGCTCTCTGTCCAAGGTTATAAGGCTTCTCTCTCACTATTGGTCAGTGTGGGATCACTTTATTAGTTTCACTTTCTGATAATTCATTACTGGTGTTTAAAAATACAACTGATTTCTGAATATTTATTTTGAATCCTGCTACTTTACTGATTTCATCAGTTCTAGTAGTTTTTTTGTGGAATCTTTAGGGTTCTCTTTATAAAGTGTTATCTGCAAATAATGACAGTTTCACTTCTTCCTATCCAATTTGGATGCTTTTCATTTCTTCTTCTCATCTGATTGTTGTGGCTAAGACTTACAGTACTATGTTGACTAAGAGTGTTTAAAGCAGACATCCTTGTCTTGTTCCTGAGCTTAAGGAAAATGCTTTTAGATTTTCCCCATTAAATAAGATGTTAGATCTGGGCTTGTTATATATGGCTTAAATTATGTTGAGATATTTTTACAATATTCTAAATTTGCTGATAGTTTTTATCATAAATGGATGCTGGATTTTGTCCAAAAATTTTTCTGCATCTACCCATATGATCATATGATTTTTATCCTTCATGTTGTTTATGTGGTGTATGACTATAATTGATTTGTAGATACTGTACCAACCTTGTGTTCCAAGAATAAATCCCACTCAGTGATCTTTTAATTGTTATATTCAGTTGCTCATATTGTTTAGTATATTTGCATATATATTCATCAAGGGTATTGGATTACAATTTTCATTCTTTGCAGTGCCTTTATCTAATTTTGGAATTAGTTTTGGAGTCTTCCCTCCTCTAAAATTTTTTGTAATAGTTTGAGAAGTATAGGTGTTAGTTCTTTAAGTGCTTGGTAAAATTCACCTGTGAAACCATCTGGTTTAGGACTTTTGTTTTGGGAAGTTTTTTGATTACTGTTTTGGTTTCATTAGTTGTCATCAATCTGTTCAGATTTTCTGTTTCTTCATGATTCAGTTTAGGAAATTATCTGTTTCTAAGAATTTACCCATTTCTTCCAGATCATCCTATTCTTTTTTTTACCTATACTTGTTTGTAATATTTCTTATAATCCTTTGTATTCTGAAGTGTTGGTTGGTACTTCTCCTGTTTTGCTTATTTGGATCCTTTTTTTTTTCTTGATGAGTCTTGTTACAGGTTCATCAGTCTTGTTTACTTTGAGATTCTTCTTGTTACTTGAGGTTGGCCTGTAATGCTATGAACTTCCCTCTTAGGACTTTTTTTGCTGTGTCACATAGTTTTTGGAATGTTGTGTTTTCATTTTCACTTGTTTCAATTTATCTCTTGATTTCTTACTTGATTTCATTGTTAACACATTCATTCTTTAGTAACATGTTATTTAGCTTCTATGTTTTTGAGGGTTTATCAGTTTTTTTTCTTGTGATTGATTTCTAGTTTCATACCATTATGGTCAGAGAAGAGGCTTGATATGTAAATTTAGTGAGACTTGTTTTGTGTCCTAACATGTGGTTTATCCTAGAAAATGTTACTATGTGCACTTGAAAAGAATGTGTATTTTTATTGCTTTGGTGTGAAATGCTCTAAAGGTATCAATTAAATCCATCTGATCTAGTGTGTCATTTAAGGCCACTGTCTCCTTGTTGATTTTCTGTCTTGAAGATTTATCTATTGATGTCAATGGGGTGTTAAAATCCCTTACTATTATTCTATTACTGTTGATCTCTCTTTTTTTATGTACATTAGGATTTGCTTTATATATTTAGGTGCTTTTATGTTGGGTGCATAAATGTTTACCGGGGTTTATATTTGCTTGTTGGATTGATTCCTTTATTATTATTTTCACATTTTATTGTTGTTCCTTTATTATGTAGTGTCCTTTGTATCTTATTATAATTTTTGTCAAAGTTTATTTTGTTTGATATAAGTATTATACCCAAACTTCTTAAAAATTTCCATTTGCATGAAATGTTTTCCCTTCCTTAACTTTTAGTCTGTGTGTTTCTTTCACTCTGAAGTAGGTCTCTTGTAGAACCAAATTAAGCTCATAGAGATAATAAATGCAGTGTCATAGGGGAGGAATACCCAATGTAAGATTAATGATGAAGAAGAAGAGATTAGATCATGAAGTAAACATTAGTTAATGTGTATACAGACAGCAAAAAAGAACTATCCAAAATGAGCACAAAGAGGCAAAGAAAACAAAAGAACATCAGTGAACTGTGGAACAACTCCATGGTACTCATTATATGCATAATTGGAGTTCCTACAGGAGAGAAGAGTGGAAGGATGACAGTGAAAGGATTTAAATAGCTGAAATATTTTTCAAATTTAATGAAACATATACCTATAGGTTTAAGACTATAGTAAGTTACATGAAGGGCACAAATAACATGAAGGAAAATACACCAACACACATCCTAATTTAATTGCTCAAGATTATCAATAAAGAGAATATCTTAAAACTTTTCAGGAAAAAAATTTCAGTTCAGAGGAACAAGCATAAGATTGACAGTGGATTTCTCTTCAAAAACAACACATGCTAGAGGGAAGTGGGGACATGTGTTTAAAGTGGTGAAAAAAATTAAAACTATGCCTAGAAAATGTCTTTCAAAAATAAAGTTTAAATAAAGAGTTTTTAGATGTCAAAATCTGATACAATTCATCACCTATAGGCCCACACCATGAGCTATATTAAAGGAAGGCCTTAAGGAAAAGGAAAATAGCATAAGGTAAAAATACAGAACTATACAAAGGAATGATTAACACTAAAACTGGAAATTACATGGGTAAATATAAAAGGTATTGTTTCTTAAGACATTAAATGTAATGGACTGCTTTAGCTATAGCTTTAACAATGTACTATGTGTATTGCTTTTACATCTAAATATAAAACCTTCAACAACAACAGCACAAAAGCTACAATTGGAAAAATGGAAGTAGCTCTATGCTACAGGAGTTCTACCTTTAAGGAAGATTCTCCTCTTTGTTCTGGATCTTAGGAATAAAGCAGCCCACATTCAGACACACTGGCAACTCCAGATACACTTGTAAATATTTTGCCATTTTGTTTCTAGTCAGACAATAACAACCTGCTGATACTTTGCATCAATGAGATATCATCTGCCTGTCATTTGGTTTAGAAAAAACCCTGTTTTTTGTCCCCTGTTTTATTGATTGAAGCATTTTTATAAAGCATTGCAGTTTCATGGAGATGGTAGATGATACTCTGTCATATTCTACCCATTTGACCCTCCCTTGCTCCTCAGGTTGACACAGGTTTTCCTTTATACCTGACAAGACAAATAGCTTCAAAACACAAAGTTTTTATTTGGACTTGAATTTAAAAGTTCTAGACTGGTATTCAAGTATTGCATGAAAACCTATGTTTTAAGCACTCTTATGAGTATGCCCTGTATTATTCACATTTATATTTTGCCAAAGTGCTTAGTACATCTCTTATATGTAGTATGTCCTCAATATTTGTTCATTGAATGAAGAAATGAACGGGACCTCAAGGTGCTTATGATTTGCCTGACCATGCTTACTAATCTTCCATTGTCCATGATACGTAATTTCTCATGGATTCAAGTCCATGAGAACAAAAACCTGGTCTCTCATGTTTATTTTTGTATTTCCACACCTAGCACACCATCTGGCACATAGCAATAGTAACTTGCCAAAATTTTCTTGAATGAATGAATGAATGAATGAATGAATAAAGAAATAAAGTTGAGAATGTTATTTAATGTTTCTGAGCTCTTATTTCCTAACATGGAAAGTAGCATCAATAAACTCATTGTAATAAAATATATGTAAAGCATTTAGCACATTGTTTGAAGCATAGCAAGCAATTAATAAACATTCATTTTCTTTCTTTCTCCTTTCCTTTGCTTCATCCTCACCACTTACCAGGATGCATGTCCATTTTCTATAATGACTTTATTTGCACAAGTTATCAACTGCCTGTTGATGATCAATATTACCTTAACTTAACTCTCAGGAGGGATCCAGGGAAGTTTTACAGATGGAAAAAACCTTCAAGATCCAATTCCATAAGTCTTAAAGGAAGGTTTTTCAGACCAAGAACAAAGGCAGGTTAAGTGTTTTGGGCCAGCATGTGATGCTTCTCAGAGCTTACAGCATTCCAGCCTACTTCCCCTGGTTCAGAAGTGTGGCTCTGTCCCAGCTATTTTTTTTCCCCAGGTGTGAGCCCCAAAGCTCTTAAGTATACAAGGCATGTATTAGGGCTGTTGGGATCACAAGCTCTGGGAAGTATGAAAGTTCAGAATTTTCACACTCTTTAAGCCAGTGCTCCAATCTCATATTGGACCAACTAAGACTTTCATGAATGAGCCTGGACAGTAAAATTTTGAGAAATTAATCTTCCTCTCATCTAAAATGTAGATTCTAGTTTGGTGGTGATGAATTCCTTTAGCTTTTTTCTTGTCTGGGCAGCTCTTTATCTGTCTTTAGATTCTAAATGCTATTACAGTGATCCCTCACCTATCGCTGGAGTTACGTTCCAGAGACCCCTGCGATAGGTGAAAATCTCTGCGAAGTAGCAGCATTATATTTATTTTATTATTTATATATATATTTAAGGCTTTATAAACCTTTTGCACACTCCTATAAACCTTTCCCACTCTCTTATTAACCTTTCCCACGCTCTTATAAACACTTCATATGCTCTTAAATGCTTTCTACACTCTTAAACCTACCTAATTTTAACAACATATAAAATTCTATATGAGTACAGTATTCTGCATAATCCCACGATGTAGCGAAAACTCCATGGTACAGAATTAGATATATATTTTTTTTGATTAGAGGAGGAAGATGGCGATGAGGTAGGAGGGAGCAGATTCCTATTTCCCCTACACACGGGAGAAAAAACTAGCCAATCTACAGAGGAACAAACAGCCAACAGTACCACAGCATATATGAAAATAGGAGATCAAAAATTGTAGCAGACATTGAAAAACAAGGTGGTAAGGAGAATGCTTCAGGACAATAAGGGCCCAGGGACCAGGGAGGGGAGCAGGGAGGCTGCAGCCCCAGGCCCAGCACTCTCCGGATCTGACAAAGAGCTCTTGGGAGAGAGCTGGGTTAACTGCTCCCTCCCCAGCCAAACAAGGTTGGAGCAGCACTAGGAGAGACTTGGTTGCTTGAAGTCACAGAAAGGGGAATAAGGATTAAGTGGCAAACACATGGGCTGTGAGCACCCACACATAGCCCCAGGAAGAGTGTGCGCTCGAACCGTGCGACCAAAGGTGGTCTAGCCAGACACCCACGTCCACAACCAGGGAAGAGGGTGCTTTGTGGAAGACCCAGAGCCCATACCCATAAACCTGGGTGGGCTCTGTAGGAGCCCCGGAGCCCATAACTGTATCCCGGGGAGAGCATGCACTCTGCAGGAGCCCTGGAGCCCACAACTATAAACCCGGGAAGAGTGTGCACTTAGGAGAACCCGATCCCGCACCCAGGTCCCTGCAGAGAGGAGCCAGAGGAGCCCTGGGGAGAGAGTATCAGAGGTTGACTGAGTGCTCAAAAGGTTGGGAGAAAAGGGAAACCAATAGCCCCTCAGCCTGCAGCAGCAAGCAAGGCCAGAAAAACTGGTTTGGCCAGTTTGAAACCAGCAAGAGGTTTTTTGGTTGGTTTGTTTGATTTTTTAAAGTATTTTTTATTTTTTAATTCTTCTTATTTTTATATCTCTCAATTCCTTTTGCTTTTCTTTCCATCTTTCTTGTTTTACTCCTTCTTCCTTTCTTTCCAATTTTATCTCTCCTTTCCTTCTTCTGCCTTTTTTTCATTTTCTTTTTAAATATCCACAAGTGAGGGAGGTAAGGAAGACAGTGTTGGACTGGGAGGGAGCAGATTTTGCTTCCCCCTGCACACGGGAGAAAATCTTGGCTGATCTACGGAGTAGAGGAGCAAGCAACCAAAATACCTCACCATATGTGAAAATAGGGGACCAAAGATTGTGGCGGAACTGAAAAACCAGATGGTGAGAGGAGTGCTACAACATGGTAGGGTCCCAGGGAC
Organism: Tonatia bakeri; assembly: GCA_004024845.1. Taxonomy (NCBI): domain Eukaryota; kingdom Metazoa; phylum Chordata; class Mammalia; order Chiroptera; family Phyllostomidae; genus Tonatia; species Tonatia bakeri. Next base: position 1,076 of record PVIA01008563.1, on the reverse strand, counting down.
CAGCGCAGGGTCCAAGGATGCTGCAGCTCCAGGCCCAGCTCCCGCAGCTGGGTTTGCCACAGAGTCCTTGGGAGACAGCTGGGGCAACTGCTTCCTCCCCAGCCAAACAAGGTCTGAGCGGAACCGGGAGGAACCCAGTTGCTAGCAAACACACAAGGGCTGTGAGCACTCTCAGAGACTGTGGACACCAATGGGGTTGGGTCGCACAATGGGCCCTGACACCCATGGTCACCGGTCTGGCTAGTGAGTTGGGCTGCGGGAGAAGCCAGGCCATTGTATGGAGCAGCAGGCTTGAGTAGGGAGGACTATCTCAAGAGGAAGGAGTGAAAAGACAGACACAGTTGGGGAATTCTCCTACAGCAATCGCTCTGGCCTCCCTGCCACCCAGCTGGGCAGCGATCCCAAGGTTGCATGGAAGGTTGTGCTTGTGTGGAGGACCCTGCGCACCCCCATAGCACTGGGAAGGGTGAGGCAGTCTGGCCGAGGGCGTGTGTGCAGGAGTGCATCCCTGCACCCCAGCCCACAGCAGCAACCCTGGGGAAAGGCCTGGTTCCCACACCCAGGGTGCAGGGGTGAGGAGCCATGATAGCTCCCCAGACAGTGCGCACCGATGACTCAGTGCAGATCTCGAAGGAAGAAAAGCCATATCAATCACCCCTCAGTCTGCTGCACTCAGCAAGACCAGAAAAACCGGTTTGGCCACTTTGAAACCAAGAGACTTTTAAATTTTATTATTTTTGTTAACAATTGTTAATTTTTTAATTTTTATTATTTTTATTCTCTCTCAATTTCTTTTTCCTCTCTTTCCTGATTTCTTGTTTAATTCCTTCCTCCTTTCTTTCGTCCAATTTTATCTCTTCTTCCTTCCTTCATCTGCCTTTTTTATGTTTTTAAATACCTACAAGTGAGACAAAAACCTGGAACTGTGAAAAGACCAGAGTTGAATCCAAAGAAGGGGCATCACAACAGCTGCGACAGTGAGACAGATTTCACTCTATTACAGAGAACCTGCAAATTATTGCATATTTGTATTATTATTATTTTTCCCTTATTCTTACATCTTTTGTTTAATAGTA